>OMNW01006436.1:12930-50393 GCA_900303245.1 Selene dorsalis | reverse complement strand
ATATATATATATATATATAAATATATATATATATCAAAGCCATTATGTACAAAGAGACAAAACTGTTTTCCTTTTTCTCAGTGTGAGGAACTCAGACTACAGATCCAAACTCAGACAAACTGAACCAGAGTGGCTCAGATCCTCACAGCGTCATCTGGTAGCTAAAATATCCACAGCAAAGAAAATAAAGTCTGTGATTGGTCGATCCGATTGTAAAGTGTAACCACACCATACAATCGCTACGCTATGCGACCCCACTCACAGAGCAAATGTACAGCAGCCAAAGCCACAATGCTGCAAGTTACACAACCTTATTCCATGGCAACCATGTTGAGTGATTTGACAGCAACTGCTCAGCAGCTCCCGCTGCGCACCTCAGTCGGCCTTGTCCTCGCCGTTCTTGGCCCACCCTCGGCTCATGGCTGCTACCACGATGCTGTACATGTTGAGCCAGGCTTGACGCAGCGGTGCCGTGTAGGCCTGGCCCAGACTGCACTGCAGCATGTAGAGAAGGGACTCTCCCACCACCTGCAGAAACAAACAAACAGAATAAAATATTCTTTACTCAGCTCATCCACTTGTGAAATTGCTTTTTTAGAGTTGTGGTGTAAGATGTTGGTCCTACAGCAAATGACTGTGTGTTGACTCCCACTGCCTGATGCTTCCTCCCAAGGTTCAGGAGAAAGTCCTCCAAGGTGTGAAGGTCATCCAGGTGGCTGACTGCTGCATCGATCACAAGCATCACCTAAAAAAACACACACACACAGATACACAAGCAAAGTGTGCATAAGAAAAAAAACCTTCATCTTCAAATGTGTGTATACTTGTGGCGGTCACTGTGGTGGACGATGCTCACCTTGGTGACATGTTCCAGGAACTCGGGGCTGGAGAGGCAGTCTTGTGTGGAGCCACAGTTTGTACTGTAGTGGAAAAGGCTGAGCAGCGCAGGGTCCAGCTCAAACAGTCTACCACAGACAAATACCACACTGTTCTATAGGTGTATACACACGGCATGGGTTGCCAAACACCGCACACGGACACAAAATCAATCTGTTAATCATACATCTACAAATCTCTCCTGCTAGACTCTGATTTATCGGCAGCTGTCTCAAAGTAAATTGTGGATTATTGCAGTCTGTCGCCAAGCAACAAGTCAAGCCTCCAGTGCCTGCACGGTGAAAGTGTGCAACGAAGGATCTATCATGATTCTCTCTGCACACCTGTGTTACATATTCTAACACCACAATTATAAAGCAGCAACACAGAAAACATTATCACTATTTCTTACGTATGAAGTGTTATAATGCATGAAAATGAGGGGATAAATGTACAGAACAACAACATAAACCTCAAATCTGCTCTAACAAGTCACTTTACTGTGTTATTCTGTTTGCATCTTGCTAAATGTGTTAGACATTACCTGGAAAACATGATGACACCATGAGGAACTTTGTTCTTGCCCAGACTCTCCCAGCTGCCTCTTATCAGCTCCTTGTCCTTCCCTGACAGCTTCTCCATCCTCCCTCAGGCTGGTAACACAAGACAAGTTCTTCTAGAGGGGAAACACACAACTCCTCTACAGGACAAGAAGCCTCAGTTTGAGGAAAGCCATAATACTGGAGTGAATCCACACACGAAACTTCGGCCAACCCACCTGAAAAAACAAAAAGTGGAGCATCAAGTGAGTGCAACACAGGATGTTTCAGGGGGGGACAACGGCTGCAGGAGATATGATTCCTTGGCTAAAGACGCACACACATACTGTACCTTCTTGAGGTCAGTCTTCTCTCTGAACTTCTTCTGGTGAAGCCAAGCTGAGGGGTCTGTGTGTGTGTATGTGTGTGTGAGTGTGTTTGAGTGTGAGCAGGCAGTAGTCTTGCCTGACACTCTGGTGCACTTGCTCTCTTTTCCCCCGGCCCACTGTGCAGTCAGGGAGACAAGTTCTGCCACGCTCTTATCTGTCAAACTGGCTGCTATCTCTCTCCCCTTCCCGTTTGCCTCTTGATATGCTCTCTCTCCAGCACTGGGGATATTATTCATGCCACTGAAGGAGAAAAAGAGGGATCTCTCTCTTCTGCTCCAGAGAGGCTGCAGCGAGCCACAGCTCCTCCTGCAGGTGAACCAAGGACTGAAACACACAGGGACTCAACGTGCACACAACTCTCCACTCGCAACATAAACTGCACTTATGTAAATACTTGGCCTTTGCACTTTCACGCAAGTTCAAATAAGCAATTAAAATGAACAACATAACAAAATAAGCAGCCTAAGCATTTCATATAGTGAAATTGCTGATGTTTTAACACAGGTAAAGTCCATCTGAGGCCTATATCATCTTTTCTAGGGTGTGTCCTCGACTGCCTACATTTGCAAACCGTGCATTTACAGAATTAAATGTGTGGGAATTTTAATATTGTACAGCGGCTGGAATAATAAGAGACCTGAACACACCACCTTGGTGAAATTATATTGTTCATCCAGTAAGTAGAGCCACTCCTCAAACAGCGTGATCATAACATTTGGTGGCCAAGAGCATGGCCTCTCATTAATCTAAATGAGATGTGTTTGTTCCCTTTCTCAGCCTCCACACACATCCGCACCGCTCCAGTTTGTTTAAAGAGATGCCACAGGCGTCTGCTTCCTCACGCATTTTACAAATGCAGGCTCCCGCTCGGATATTATCTAACAGGTTGGGCGAGATTGGTTTTGTTTTCAGCCGTGCACCGGGGAATCAGAGGTGCAAAGTGTTCTCCTGAGGGACTATAAAGCAGAGAGGGGAGTGATACACGGTTCCCATGACAACCTGACAGGATGGAGCCCTTGAAGCTTTGTCATGTGATGTTTGAGATCTCAATTTATTGCATCTATAAGAACCACATGACAACATTTCAATCATTTTTTCCTATCTTTGTAATTATGCAAAATTAATCATACTTATTTCACGAACACCCTGACAGTCAAATTGAAGACAGTTACAGCCAGCATTGTAAATCTGTCTGGAGGCAAAAAAATGGATCATAATTGTTAATAATAATATCGAGGGCATTTATCTGTTTGGTACATTTTAAACATAAGATTGCAGTAGAGTTATTTAAAGAAAAATTGCTGTGTGATTTTAACTGATATTTAACCCTGAGCTCATGACTTTGGTAGCTTAAACATGTGACCCACTAGCCTACAAAAAGTAACCATATGGTATGTACTGGTTGCCATGATGACTTTTTGATTATGATTATTTACTTATTCAGACATTCCCTTGTGGTTTGTAAGTTAAAATGATCTTTCAACTGCCTGAGGACGAACAAACGGTAAAGGCGGAACGAGACAAGCTTTGATGTGGGTCTGTGGGCCCAGAGTTGACCTCTGAACTGGTCTGTGTGGATGCAGATGCACAGTGAGGGCTGTTTATTTAGGTGGCAGAGTGGCGGTAGGAATAACTGGAAGATTTAACCCAGCCATGTCAGAGAAAGGCACACGTCAGACGCCTGGTGTCCTCACAGGCTCTGTCCAATTAAAACATTTATTTGATTTTTAAGTAAACTAAATAAGACACATCTAAGAGCAGTAGCAGATACTATATCTCACTGCATAAGTATAATTCATTTTATATGGCTATCAAAACTTCAAGATGGTCAAAATAAATAAAATCAATGACAGACTTTCAGCTGGTGTCCTAATTTTGTTTTTGAACTGTTTATTCTGGTTACCAAGTGCTCATCATACTTGAAATTACAGTCTTCATATTCCTTAGCACAATTGTTGTCATAAAACCAAAAGTAGCCTTTTTATTTCCAGTTTAATCTGCTTGAAATGTTATGCAGATCTGTATATATGTGAGCGTGTGTTAAACTCAAAGCATATAAAAATATTAATTACATATAAACATATACAGTTCTATAAACTTTTATTTTCTTCCAGTTGTAATCCCCAACGTTTGAGACTGTAAAGTCCAGATGTTTTGTAATTTCATAATTTATAGTTTGCACATCTTAAACTATCAAACGTTTGGTGAGGATAGTTAGCCGTGACATGAATCATTTTTGAGGACAGTGTTGTTTTCTGGTGGAGAGGCCACAAAAAACTCTGTGCCGCCTGACCCTTTTTGATCATGGCATTTCTTCCCGTTTGGACTTCACGCTCTCGTCTTCCACATCTTCAATTTTCTCCCCGTCGTCTACATTTTCTTCCCTAAATCAGACATGTCGGGTTAGAAAACGGCTATATTGTAATTACATCCAACTTTTACTTGGCTGAAGTTATTTGTCTTTTCTTTGCAGAAAGACAGCAGGGCGAACTCAGAAAATTATGTAATGTAATATGACCAAACCACATGAAGTCCTTGGCTCTGCAGCAGTAGTGCTATTCATAATTTTACCGGACACAGTGGGATTACATAGTGGATGAACAAAACTTGCTAAAAATTCTCACTCTGCATACCTGCTATGAATGTTATTTTCACTGCTGTGGTTATTCATGTCTGCATCGTCCTCAGATCTAGAGGAGACTGATGTTCCTTCAGTTGTTGCTCCATTTTCTTCAACAAATTGCTCCTTAAACCCAGCTTTCCTCAGCTTTTCCCTGTATGTCTGCTCTGCTTGAGCCTTTGCATTTCTCTGTCAATAAAAACCCAAAGTTACTTCCACTGGAGTTGCATGTCGCTTTACAATATGATGCGATGTTCAAGCCTCGTGTCCCTTACCTGTTTCACCTGTTCGAACAAGTAAGGTCGTTCACTGACTCGTGCTTTCATGTTCCGTAACTCCTTCATGTATTCTCTTGTCCTTTGTCGGTCAGCCACCCTTCATGAAAGAGAAGATTATATTTTGAGCTGCTGCGGAAAGTGTGTGTGGTTGTTGTGATGTGAGTCACAAAGGCTGAAAAACACTGCAATGAATTGTGTCTTTTGAACAGGACTCACATATGGAGCTTTAGTTTTTCATTATTCACTTCTTTCAAGCTGCTGTGTGGGTCCAGCAGCTTTGCATGGAGGGCAACTGTCTTCTTCATGGCCTGGGACTTCATTTGGTACTTCCTCAACCAGTCTGCACTCTCTTGGTTCTTACTATCCCTCATCTCCATTGACTTTCTGTAAAAGTGAAAATATACATGAGTAGATGATCCAAATATTAGCGTGCAGAAATTTTGAACGGTCATACCAAAATAATCCAGTTCACCTGATGGCCATGCAGCGCTTCCTCACAGAATCTGTGATGTACAAGGGGAGTGTGTCCGTGGACAGAGACGTTAAGGCCCCAAGTGACTTGCTTCTACTGAGGGGACTGATTTTTGGTTCCTGTTAAGGAGAGAAAAAAACATTTTTACTTGCTGAAATAAAAAAAAATTGTATTGGTTGACTTCATTTTGCATGAATTAAACTAAGTTAGAAATTTCTTCAACCAGTAGACAAAACATAAAGATTTGTGGAGAAAAACTTCCACTGATTACAAAGTTCATCTTACCACTTCAAGGAAACTTCAAGTCTCAGCCATAGATATTCTAACTTAAGTGGTTATAATTAATCTTACTCTGTAATGACAAATTTCACTGAACATACATAGGACTGTTGATGTGAAATATGTGAGTAACTTCATAAATATATTGCTATTTAAAGGAGACAAATTCATAAATCACAAGGTAGAAAAAGTTTCAAATACAGAGAACACCGACTTTGTTGGTGGCCTTGTGTACATCTTAAATAACTTCCACATCTGAAGGAAGTGGTCAGAACCACCTCAAAAATAACACACAGGACATGGAAAACATAAACCATACCATAAATCTTTTAGCATCAAACAAACTGCTCCCAAAAATAAAAAATAAAATTAAATGCAACCTGGTGAAATCCCTTTGTCGCATTTGATGATATATACACTTCTGGGTGTTGACGGAATACACAAAGGACCATTATACAATCACCAAAAACTGCAGCACTGCACTTGGGACAGTTTCTGTGCATTTAGTGCAACAACTGGCACAGACCTTTATAAACAGGAAAGTTTAATGGTTTCCTGTCCACCTTAAAAAAGAGATGGGTATTGACTTGATAAGTGGTGGATCGATGTGTCCTGAACCATCCATCAATCAGAGAACTTATGAAGTTGTGATGGAAAGTGATGGAAAACTGCAACGTGAAACCATCTGGACCTGGATGTCTTCATCTTATGTAACTCCTCAAGAAAAACTGTCTCCTGACCACAGACATTGTCCTCCACGTTCACTGATGTGATACTGAGTAGTAATTACTTCGAACTGCATTGTAAAGACTAAAGGTAACTAAAAATAACCAATTAAACAATTGAACAAAGTAAACAAAACATCTGAGGAGAAGAAAGTGTTTTACCTGTGTGTTTTCTGGGCTCATCCTGCTTTGCCTCGCTGGGAGAGCTGATGTCCTGAGGTAGAAGGGTTGACACTTTGTCACTTCTTTAGTCTGTGTTTTTCTCAGAGCCTCTGTCTGCAGGGCCTTGTGCAGCCTGCTGAAGTCAGGGGCCTGATGGATGATTTTGGGCTGGAAGCTCGGCTTCTTATCTAGGAAATCGAGCTTTTCTTTTCTGGTGCGCTCAGCAGTGCGTAACTTCGGGCTACAGGATGCAGTGAAATTCTCCTGTCGCACTGGTCTGCACACCTCCTCCTGGTCTGAGCAGAGTTACAGTCAGATAAGTCAGAAGCTGTAGTCATGCCACTATGTCAAGTGTATGAGAAGCATTTTATATGTATTCAGTTTGAAATGGTTTCAGTTAGATGTGTTAACAGTCGAGTTAATTAGTTACAGGCAATTAATTCAGGAAATGTTCAAAGTCTGAAAAGCAAATGGACTTTATATAGGGCTGCAACTAATAATTATTTTCATTATGAATTCATCTAGAATAGTTTTAACTTATAAAAATGGAACAATCTGATATGAAAACATCGCTCTTTGGTTGAATGCAATTTCCCAGGCAGAAAAAGTGGGGAAACACTGGCCTGTAACATCCTAAACTGGCAGACTATGGTACCATACACTCCACTAGCCAGCGTCATCCCATTTGGAGGAAAACAAATCAATCAACCCACCTTTTAAATCAGAATCTAGTGCGCCCTTTTCTACTTTATGTTTTCTTACAGTAGGAATCTTGTTTTTCTGAACCTGTGAGACTTGGTTTAACGTAGTTATCAGCTTCTCCCTTTTCTCCTTTTCTCTCTCCTGGAAGCTGAACGGTTTCTGTATGGAGAGTAAGAAATTCTTCCTCTGCTCGTGACCCTGCATTCTCTCCTTCTCTCTCAGCTCTATCACCTTCTGATAGAGGGGCTGGCTGACATGGCTGGGCACTGGGACAGCACAAAACTTCTTCTGACATTCAGCCTCGGCCTCCTCCTCTTTGCTCATCTGTGTTGTTTTAAGTGCTGCTGCCTGTTCACATAGATGTGTTTTGGTCGGAGTCAGTGGGGAAGTCCTGGCAGAGCATTGCCTCCAGTTTGAAGATACCAAGGCTGCAGAAGATAAGTTGGGCCTCTCTGACTGTCTAGGATGATGGGACGTCTCTTTGTCTGAGGTTAGGCCAGATGTGGAGACGGACCTCATTCCTACATGTCTGAAAGATTAGTAAAACGTCCTTGTTATATAAAATGGGTGTGTCATAGCCAAAACAAAACATAACAGACAGTCGAGAATACCCACTTGGTCTGACAGTTGACTTCTTTTTTATCACTAGATGACAGGAGAGCGTTCTGATGAATCCTCCTCTCCAACTCCTCTGTCTGTCTCTTCTCTGCCTCCTGCAGCTGCTGTCTGAGGGTCTCACTCAGGGTCTTCAGCTGCTGCTTCAGCATCAACTCTGATCTGATCTGATCATCTCCCAGCAAGGCCTCTACCTTTGACATGTTTTCTGACAAAAAAACCCAAAAAGTAAAGCATTAACAGAAGGCATTAATGCGTTTCTCACTGCTTTAAACTATGTTACATATGTTACTATAAAAGAAAATGTGATGGAAAGTAGTTACGTATGTTTGTTCAGGTAGAGAGTACAGTACTGAAGTGCTTGCATTTTACTTTATAGTATTTCCATTTTGTGTTTCTATTCCACAACAAAAACACTGATGCATTAGTATCAGCAGTAGCATTACCACGACTTGGCTCAACTTGACTCGACTCTGCTCGGTTTTTTTGATTTTCCACAAGGGATAGTACCTGGTACTGGTACTACCACTGGTCAGGTCAAAAAGGGAGCTGAGTCGATACTGTGACGAGTGTCATCACTGGAAGAGTCATGAGCGAACTTTTATTAATTTTACCTGGAGCATCTATGTACGATACTATCAGTGAGTGACCAAAAACTGCCGATTTATTAATCAGTAACGATAATACTCATTGCAAACTTAACCTCCACTCTGTCTGTGTAAACGGGTTACCGTGGTAACCAGACATCTGCGCCTACAACAGCGTGTGATGTAGATTTAGTGACATGTATTTAAGGCTAGCTAAGCTACAATTTCAATACGAATCTACATCTATGATTATATAAAAACACGCTCTCCACTCTAGCCGACTTAAAAGCATGTTATAGTCACGAAATTCAACTTAAAAGCAGCAATGATCCTCCAACCTGGAAAAAAAAACGAGTTTCAGGAAGTAGTATTTCTCTGTCGAAGCGGTGTCCAAACTCGTCCCTGTGAAGGTGCAGCGCAGCTGTTACGGTAACTTTTAAGCGGTCTGTTGTGGATATAAAGTAGACAGAGAGTTAATATAACACTTGAAAAGAAGCAAGACTTCTCCACTTGCACTCAGCCGTCCGTTTTGGTAGCATTAGCGCTGTCGGTGGGCAGAAGCGGCAGCGCCGGCTGCGACGGACGTCTTCTGTGATTGGACAGGAAACCGGAAGTACTTCCTCTGGAGCGCTTGTCAACACAACATGGCAGGATTACACAGCTGCAGTTATTAGGACACATTCAAGGGGAGTCAGCTGTCTGATTGTCATATAAAAGTATCCAGACGTCGAAGTTGGACTGCTTTCACCTTTTTGATTCGCAGCTTGTCTCTTATGAAGACAGGGTGACGACTGAACAATGCACAAGCTCTCAAAGGCGGCGCTGGCCTGCAACGGACTTGGCCGGTGTTTTATAACAGATAAGCATGTATCTGCTGTAAATATCATCAGACGAGGATTAGTGTGTGCAGAGCATGGAGACGATGCTGGCAAGAAAGACGTGTATGATGTTATTATATCCGGGGGAGGGATGGTTGGATCTGCAATGGCATGTTCCCTGGGTGAGTGATGCCCTCATAGTGCTCAGTCACCATATTTTGATGTCTTGTAGCCGTTATTAACCTGTCCACATGACAACAAAAGGGCATGTTACAAGGCAGTGTAAAATAGTGCTCTTTTCATTCACTCAAACCAGCTTTCTCTTTGTACAGTTACATAAAACCTGCCACTGTTGTCCTGAAATTGATTAAAAATTTATTTCTAGGTGTTATGTAACAGGAGAGATGGTGCAAAATGCCTAAATATAGACACATACGTCTATACAACAAGATTCTAATAAACCAGTCTGCTCTGGTATCACTGCTGATACTCATTCTAATATATGTGCTGTGATGTCTTTTATCCATTCAACTACAAACAGGCATGGATCCCAACCTGGAGGGTAAGAAGATTCTGCTGCTTGAAGCAGGCAACAAGAAAGTGATGGACAAAGTCCCAGACACCTACAGTACCAGAGTCAGCTCCATAAGTCCAGGCTCTGCCACACTCCTTAGCGGTACAGTATCCCCTTTAACAATGTAATACCAAGAAACAGCAGATTTTGTTATGTTTGTACTGACAGGAAATAAAACAAAAAGTTATTTATGTGGTGATTAGCTCCTTTCCTGGGGGAAGCTTCCGGTGCCAGACTAGTGAATGACTCCCACAAGGTAAGCCAGGGATCAGACACTGTCCAGTCACCCAGGCTTAGCAAGGATCATATCTGACCTCAATTTTTCCTCTTCACCTCTTCACCCGGTCATCTGACATTTCTCCTGACATAGTTATTTCATAGTTAAGGTGGTTAGGTGGTGGTAGTTAAGTTTTTCCACAGCCCAATTTTGTATTTAAAGGTAATTCTCTCAGATACAATTAGAAAGTCAGAGAAAGAGAGAGAAAGGGAGAGTCAGGGATTCCAGGTAGAGTGACTGTCTGTGAAACATATTCTTTGTCCTAAATTACTGTCTCAGGTCTAGAATCCATGAGAAATAGCTGAATATGAATATCAATTCAGACCTCTGTGTTTTGTTATTTCATAGAATTATGCAGACAACGATCATTAGGTGCAATTACTTTGATTGTTAAATACTTAAGTCCATCCACATTTATCCTGACTCATGTCCTAAAATAACATCAAGCACAGCATGTGGTAAGCTGAACAGTTCAGGGATGAAAGCATGGACAGTAACAATTACAGCATCTCTGCAGTCAGCCCAGTACACTATGATAATATTTTCAGATAATTATAATCTTGAAAGTGAAACACAGAGACTATAAAGTTTTGCTTAAACATCTGAAATAAATTCTGCTCCCTTGAAATATTTTGAACTATTAACTGTCTTAACAGTGTTATCCCCTTAATCTGATCAGAAATATTGCAGTGGTGCAGAAGGAGTTTATCATCTTATTGTATAGATAATTCAGATCTCTAGGCTAAAGTTCTAGCATTTAGCATTTCAATTTAATCTCGTTACATAATAGTCAATAGTGAGTCAATAGTCAGGTTTACCACAACTTTATTCCTTCCTTTAAACATTTACAGTGTTTTATTAATGGGTGGGTTTTGAGTCATTCTCCTGAGCAGTGGAAAACACACTGACATCGCTAGACTCACACCTGACTGTTAGTCACAGTGCGGACAAAATTAGCCCAGTCCAACTCAGACTTCATCTAATGCACTTAACATTTGCACTTTAGTTTTTATTCAGTTTTTATTCTGAAAAATATGATACACAGAATTTATGTTTTTTTTTTATGTCTTGAATTCAATTCAATGCAGTTTAATTTTTTTTGTATAGCACCATTTCATAATATCCATTACGTCATAGCACTGTACAGGATAAGGTCAAGACCTGTCGGTTTTACCTTTACCTTTAACTATACCTTTCTTTATTTGACATACTTTCACTTAGACTACAATATGGATTATGTGTAATACACTGGTGTGCACAGTTGCATTGAATTATTAATTGTATTTGTTTTAATGTGTACAGGTATTGGAGCATGGGAGCACATCACAGAGATGAGATGCAAGCCCTATAAAAGAATGCAGGTATGTTGACATTCAATGCTCTTATTATGTTTTATTGCTTTTTTTTATTTGCACAGTACAGTACAGAAAACACTGCTGTGCAGCCAAGTCAAAAGTTCAGAAAAGTGTTATTTCAAGACGAAAGAAAATAAAATCTGCAACCTTCTGCAGCAATGAACAGCATCCCAGAATCCCTCCACTACCCAACTTGATTTTTTTCTGCATATCCTCCAGACTTTCTAATTTACTGGCATACAGTATGTATTTCTGTCAACCATCAATCATGGCACCATACAATTTGTGGAGAAAAAAAATCTGTGACACTCGGCTTCTACTCAGTCATTCAGCGTAATGAACAAGCAACACCGAATCATATAATCATTTATATGGTATGTAATTGTTCACATTAAAATGGCAAACAGTGGTTTCATGTAACATGCATTTTGTTCATTCCTTTGTAAAATGTATGCCTTTTCAGTAGCTATACCAGCTCCGTGGCACACTGAAAGCCTAAAAACACAAGGTATAGTTTAAAAAAAAAAAAAAAGGCCATCCCCAGGCTTGTTCAGGGATCTGCATCGCCCTCTGAACATCCAAGTCTTATTTATTAAAGCCATTTTCTCCATGAAGAATAAATCATTTTTGACATTTTCAAATTGGTACTCGTGCTCCACATCTTCTAATTATGAAGATTCAAGTGAACAACGAGGAGAAGATGAAAGATTAGGAGAGTGGTTGTTTGCTGCAACGTGAACCGGCTTTACGGCTGCGGGTGCAGGCTCAGTCCCTCTTGTAAGATGTGGTCTTTGCGTACCAAACACGCGACCGCAGGGTTTCTCTCTGGGCCTAAGATGTCATCATGCAATGCTTTACAGTGATTATGGTAGTGTACCTCTCCCATTATACCTTCACTATGTTACCGCTGTTTTGGCTTGTTTGCCCGTTGCATCTCAGTCATATACATCGTAGCCATAGCACTGTAAAGTATGTACTGCAGGTCAGCTCTAAATAACATTCTTTCCACGCAGTAAAATACTCTTCCACGTTAAATGTGCAGTAGGCAATGAGGGTTTAGATTCGAAAACAGGAGGCAAACCGAGCGTTTGCCATGAAGGCCTCATTTTGTGCACATTTTTCTCTATAAAGTTGCAAGGAAGTATATTTTTTAGCTCTTGCACAGAAAGTAGCAACTCATTCTTCCCCTTAGCTGCATCATTCACCCTGCATTAAACAAAACCAAAACAATTTTTGGGCTGGTCTCAGTAAATCTTTCTCCCCAACCACTTATCACAAGTTGCAAACCCACTGCCATTAGTGGTTTTCTGTAGGGTATATCCCCCTACTTTATGGCAAGTTGGAAAAAAGTAGAGCAGCAGCATATTACTGCACAATGATGGGTTCTGTCACCATAGCTACAACTCAGGAGAGGATTAACCTTGTACAAACACTTTTCACCCCCTTCATGTTAAACTCAAACAGCGCTTCCAAGGCTGGAATTACAGTAGCCAAAAACTATATCTCATTCTTCCGCTTTTGGTCACGGATAAATATTGACTTACTCTGTAATACTCACAAGTGTGTCATTTGTTATTTGTCTTTCCAAGAAATTTCTTGTGTAAATCCACATCACAAAATGTCATTCGGTCCTCCACCTCAGACAGCTCCATTAAGCTGAAATCAGCAGAGGGGTGCTGGTGACCCTCATCACTCTGGGTTTGATGAATGAAGGCTGTGCCAACCTCCGACAGCAACTAACAACTTTGATGTGTTTAGCTCAATGAAGCGACTCTTTGCTGCCCAGCTATATATATATATGGAAAGAGAATGCATTAAAGGATAGACTTGAAGACCGCAGGCGTAATGGGTCTCTCATTTAGGTTTGGGATGCCTGCTCAGACGCCCTGATCACGTTCGATAAGGACAACCTGCAGGACGAGATGGCGTACATCGTGGAGAATGACATCGTTGTGGCCGCGCTCACTAAACAGCTGGACTGTCTGTCTGGTAAGCACAGCATTTATGATTAAAACATGAAGCAGCAGCAGCAGCAGCAGCAGCAGCAGTAGCAGCTCTGTGAGACCTTTTGATTCCTGTTCCATCTGCTTAATGGATGCTGAGTCTGGCAGTTAATGTCACCACATTTATTCCATCCTATTCCCCAGGTCTTGTTTATTTGTACTCTCTCTCCTGGTGACTGTTTTTAAAGACAAGTCGAGCTCTTGGAGCTATTTGTGTTTTTCCTGTCGTTTTTTAATAAAAGCCTCACATTTTGGGAACTGCTGATCCCCGGCATCTTCTGAGGCCACGTGAAGTGGTCCAGTGACCTATTTAAAGTTGCCATGTGTTCCCAAGCTTTCGCCACCTCCTAAGACACCAAAACTGTGACAGTGTCGAGCACTGAGTTGCTGTTGCTGACATTAGAGTGACTTTTTTTTGTGAGATTCTCAAATAAAACTGAACTCTTGACAGTTAAAGTGGCATATTTATAAACAGTTTTCAACATTTTGCACAAAACAACGGATGTGTGGTTACGGCACGTTTCTTGCCTCATGTGCCTCCCATTTGTCCACTTCTCTCTCTCTCTCCCTCTCTTTCCTCTCGTGGTGTTGTTATGCTCAAGATGCACTACATGAAGTAGTATGCTCCTCTACCAGCTGGTTTCAATGTAACCCTGCTCTCCAATCACTGAAAACCCATATTTGACATCAGCGTTGAGGAACCAGTAGCCGTTCTGCGGATGGGTCCGGTTCCAACTCGGCGAGAGCCAACGCAGCTCGATCCTTTCATGTTTCAGGATGACCAGCTGCTGATATTTTTGGGAAGATGGGCAGTTTTAGTGCAAAATCCAACAAGCTGGCAGCGTGCACAAAAGTGTGGCGTGGTGCGCTTGTAGATAAACACTATTAGTCAGTGCAATGTGGCAGGCCAAGACCATTAAGAAGATTGTCAGATGTGAACTTCGGCAGCTACCATGTGCCAGGGAGGAAAACCAGTAGTGTTTTATGGGGTGGTTTATAGATCTTCCACTGTTTTAGCTGCAGGCAAACCATCCTCTCATTTTTTTCAAGGAAAAAGTTGCAAAGCACTGATTTAGATTGATGATACATACACAGAACCAAGATTGATCTTTTGCTGGTAGAGAGTCACAGCAGTTACCATTTTATTTGAAGGATTGCTGCTTTATTTTCTCTCCCACTGCCTTTGCATTGAGCCAGTTCTATGTCTTTGTGCTTGTCAGATAATGTGCAAGTCAAGTACAGGTCCAAGGTGGTGAAGTATAGGTGGCCCGTGCCCCACCACATCGCAGACTCCATCCCGTGGGTGCAGGTCACGTTGGCGAACGGAGAGACGCTTCAGACAAAGCTGCTGGTCAGTTTGACTCCATCTGAGCTCGTCCCTTCTCTCCTTCTCCTTTTTTTTGTTTTTTACCATTTTCGTTTTTCTCATCTGTGTTTCAGATCGGTGCTGATGGACCAAACTCAATGGTGAGGAGGGAACTAGGGATTCCCACAGTCAAGTGGAATTATGACCAGTCTGCTGTTGTTGCTGTGCTACACCTCTCAGAAGTGAGTATCACATTTAACACAGGCATACACTTGATTCTTAATTTTATAATGTATAATTAGTGCACAGAAATATTGAAGCAAGCATTATTATACGTTACTGACTTAATTTACTCCTTGTTTTTATTATTGTAGTTATTTTATATCACCTCTGTCAGCGTTCAGACAACAGTAAACCCTCCCTGCAGTAGCCTTTATTATGAATAGTTTTTATGTGCAATATATATAATGAAAATATACCCATACAAACACTTTAAGTATAATATTTAATTTGATTTAATTTATGCTTTGGACAGGCCACGGAGAACAATGTCGCATGGCAGAGGTTCCTCCCAACAGGACCCATTGCTATGTTACCGGTAATCCACATCATTTACTGAAGTGGTGGTAGTTGCAACATATCTGTTTGTCACATAAGCATTTGATGAAGCTTCAGCGTCCACACTCTGTGCTCTGCAGCTGTCAGACACAGAGAGCTCTCTGGTGTGGTCCACCAGCCACCGGCTCGCCGAGGAGCTGCTGGAGCTGGATGAGGAGAGCTTTGTCGACGCCATCAACTCTGCCTTCGTAAGTCTGACTCTCGTGATACACAGCTGCTGTCATGTCTCCCTTCAGATTCCACATCTGTCACCAGGCAACGTTTTGTGCAACATGTCTGTATTTGTGAGCCGTGTAGCGTTTTGTGGCGGGGGTTCTCCATAGACTTACGCACGTGTTGAGCTCTTTCCAGTGACTCACACAAACAATACTGTCATTGTTTTGGCCACACTTTATACAATACTAATATTTCACTCTGAGAATGATATACCTATCCATTTTTTTATGTTTTGAGAAACTCCTTTTTCCCAAGCTGGCTATTTTTACTAGGCCTGCTGATGGACGGGGTCAGCACGGTTGAGTCACGTTTGGTTTCAGGCCTGGTTTGCTAATTAAACCTGTGGTCTCCCAGTGTCGACCATTACTGCATGGAATGTTTTTCAAACAGAGCTAATTCAACTGCACAGCCTGGCCGGCATCTTCTTTTAATTAGCCCAGCTCCCGAAGCCCTGCCAAACCAGTTAGTTAGGGAGGGGAAAAAAAGCACTTTCTCTGGCCTGGAGTTCAGCTTTGCTCCTATGTCAGCTAATTTCTTTGTCCACTCAAAAGGCATAATGTCTGTTTTCTCTCTCTTCTGGCCATTTCTCATTCTCTGTGACTGTCTCTGTGCCTGTCTGTGCGTGTACTGACAGTGGAATAATGAGAACCAGTCAGAGCTGATTGAGACGGCTGGCTCTCTGTTCCGTGGCGCCCTGTCGACCATCATGCCGTCCTCAGGTTCACCTCGACAGCTCCCTCCAAGTGTGGCTGGGATCGGCCCAAAGACTAGGGTCATGTTCCCACTGGGCATGGGCCACGCATCAGAGTACATAAGACACCGAGTGGCTCTGATTGGGTAAGATAGTTTACACAAAGTAATGTTCTGTGTATGAGATGAACACATTTGTGCTGTTAATTGTTCACTATTTACGTTCAGTTAATCCCTTCCTTCACGTGTAAGGGAACGACTTCTTGTTTTAACAGTGTGCATAAAAAATAGCCCATTGTGCACTGTGTGTGTTTGGATAGTGGAGGATATGTTTGTCTTTACAGGGATGCAGCCCATCGTGTCCATCCTTTGGCGGGTCAGGGAGCCAACCTAGGCTTTGGGGATGTGGCTTGCCTCACACAGCTCCTTAGCCAGGCGGCCTTTAACGGGAAGGACCTGGGTCAGTGGGAACTCTAAACAGACGCAAGCTCTGCAACTATAGCGTAGTGGTTTCCTCCTAAGCTCTTTTCCATAACCCCTGCTGAAATGCATGCTGTTGATCTGAATTATAAAAAGCATCAGCTTTTCCGGCAACATTTATTTGATGTTTTTCTGCCTGTTCTGCCAGGAACTGTATGTAAGTTGCTTTTCATAAAAATGGAAATCCTGTTATGAGATATTGTGTTTATTTTTCCGTCTGTTGAATGTTCTGAAGTCAAAATAGCGCCGTGACTTAATGTAGAAAACATATGACAGACATACACAGATTTAAACTATGTCCTCAGTTTAAACCCTGAGTTTTTGTTTGTTTGTGCAGGAGCAATGCAGCACCTTTTAGAGTATGAAACCCAGCGCCAGCGGCACAATCTGCCCATGATGGCTGCCATCGACCTCATGAAACGCCTCTACTCCACTAACTCCGTTCCTGTGGTTCTCCTACGCACCTTGGGTCTGCAGGCCACCAACATGCTCCCAGCACTGAAAGTAAGCTCCCCATCTACTAGCATCATCCTCCAGACATGAGCTCCTGTGCGTCCCAGCGAACCTGGACATTGCTCGGATAAAATCCACCACCTGTCAAACCAAAGCCCCGCCTCCTCTCTGTACTCACCCTCCACCCTCTTTTCTGATTACACGGAGCTTTACTTTAGCGGTGTCTATAATTTCCAGGGTTCTGAACCTACTACTATGGCATCTAAGTTTAGCCCCAAATTTAGTGTTACCAAAAGTGTGTGGGTGGGGTGCAGGGCTGGCCCTGGGGCAGCGGACAGCGGTGTTGGCTTGTGTTTTCACACCCCTTTTATTACCGACCACTCATGTGAAAGGGCTTTATTCCCTACTAAGTGATTCAGACCAACACAACTGTAACTGGTTGTAAAGGCATTCCACTATGGAGGCGCAAAGCTGAACGTGACGTCTTTTCCATTCTATTCTATTCTTTTTGTATCTATTAAATGATGTGATTTCACTGGTTTTACAGGTCTTATATAGAGGTCTGCAGTACTGCTCATTTGTAGCAGGCCTTGAGTAAGCATGATTCAAAGGTTACAATGTGTTTGAGTTGATCTCTCTTTTTGTCTCTGCAGGACCAGATCATAGCATTTGCAAGCAAGTGATGGATTCATCGTGAAGTGGTCATTGATGGATCTCCAGTGATTGTGAGAAAAATGTGACTGTAAAAAACTAATATAATAAAGATTTATTTTACTCTATTGTGATTTTTTGTGTGCTTTGGTGTATAAATTCACTTGAACAAATAGCACAAAACTTTGTAGCTGTCTAGAGCATATTGTAACATATCACCCATGATCGGTGAAGCACTTCAGTCTTAGAGGGAGGAAGCTATAGACTCTAAAGTCATGAATAACATCATGAACATGTTTAAAGATGATGAAAAATAAAGTGTTGATCATAAAAAGTGGATCGATGCACAATTCACATTTTGATGTTTTATTAAAACATACATGTATAGTACACACTTATTCAACTGAATTTAATAAAAACAATTTACATATTGTCAATCATCAGGTTATCCATACTGATGAACATAGAGGCATTTCTGAGCAACTGTGCAGCATTAAGTTTCCGCAATGTAGAAGTCGTTCCTGTCAAAGTAATTCACTAATATAAGTTTACATTATGTATATACAGCAGTAGTTATTGAACATGTTGAATACTGAAAAGACAGCAAAGGCATGGCTTAGAGCGCAGTTACACGGAAAGTCCAAGAGTTAATATTTGATGAGGATAATTAAAATACTCTACATTAGATAAACCTTTCAGTAATTAAATATTTGTACAGTTCACAAGAAAAATTACAAATAGAATTCAATATTTCTAATGTTTTTTGAGCAACCAGCATCAAGTGAAGGAGTAATGAGTGTCAAACTTGTTTTTCTTTTTTTTTTTTTTTTTTTTTACATAATTTCTGTTTATGGTTGTGTTGCATTTAACGGCTGTAAATGATGTTGGATGCAAAATCTTCCCTTGATGAGAGGGTTTTCTTTTGCTGGTCTAATATACAGTTTAGGCCTGAGGCCCCTGCAATTTAGCTCTCTTTGATAAGGTCTTTTCCACTCTAGACAAAACAAACAATAAAGGCCAAACTTTAAAAAATACAGGCATTAACCTCATACTTGTAAAAGCTGTACAACACAGTCTGTGAGAGGCATCTCCCCACAGCTCTCTCTCTCTCTGCCCCCCTGAGTCATGATGAATCCAACATTAGTGATGAATATGTACAACTCTCTAGTCGACATCAAAGCATCTGATCACGTCTTAGCTACAATATCTGCAAATAAAGTGTTATGTGCAAAGTTGAAGAAAAGAAGCTGTGTGGGTTTCATCTGCTCGAAATCCAACGATGTAACTTGTCACAGGCTAGGGGCAAATGAATTAGGGTCCTGTATGATATTTACTGCGAGAATTAAAAAGAAGTTAAAGTTAAAGGTTTTCCACTGCACTGTACAGTGCACTCTGGGACCACAGTAAGCACCAAAATACCATGACTGGTTGTATTGCTTCTAAATTCTCCTCTACACACTTAACAGGTAGGTGAGAAAGACACTTCAGATCAGACACCCATAAGGAATCAAAAATGTAAACGTTTTACAAAAATAAAGTCAGCCCACCAGTTATGAGCTCAACATACAGTAGAAATAGCTGGCCTTATAAAAATATAGTGATTTCTTTTTCAACAGTTCTCGGAGTGTTAGCAGGGTGCTGAGGTCGAGGGAAAGAGGAGGGGCACGGTGGGTGAGGGAGCATGGTGGCGGGACCGGGTGTGTCTGTGAGGGGACGGGCTGATCGGACGGGTGGATGGAGGATGGGACGCCTCACAGTGGCAGACTGTCCCTCTCAGTGCCGGCTGCAGCGACAGCGAGCTGTCCTTAGTGGATGTTGAGGTTTCTGAAGTAGTCAAAGGTTGCCCCCAGGGCCCAGCTTGTCTCCACGTTGTTCACCTTCTTGGCGAGCTGTTGAACAGAGCCAGAGGAGGAATTCCATCAAAACCACAAAGGAGCAAACAATTTCCACCGCCTACTGTCATGCAGATCGAAAATTGTTGTAATCTTGTGAAATACTGCACAGCAAGAATGTGAAGGTTTTATCGTGCAGCTTTTCACATTGTGTATTCCTCCCACATCCACTGTCCACAGTAACCTGGCTCTGAGTTGCTCACCTGCAGCACAGTGTTGTCCTTGAAGCCAAAGCCCTCCTTTAGCAGACAAGTGATATATGTCATATCCATGCAGAGGAACGGGCTGATAGCACGGTATTTGGTCATTTTGTTGCACACTGCAAAAACAAAAAGCCACAGGTTTCAGACATGACGGACACGGGTTTCACGTGCATCTGATGAAAAAAGCATTTGTTGCATCATGTAATAGAGTCAGATTCCATGTATCAACCCAAGGACAGCTTTTCTAACCCCTGTGCTACATGATTAAAAGATGACCTTTCTGTTTTGTTTGGCTGAATAAACAGGGAGGTGTGAGGGGGATGGCTGAGGGTCAGCACAAGGCTGCGGGTGGGTGGCGCTGCCTAGGACACAGTGTATGTGTGTGTGTGTTTGGTTCAGCATGTGTCAGCCCCCAGGTGTTGTGTGGCTGTCAGGTGCCCTCCTGCCTGGGCCAGACAGACATCTTCAGCTCAGCTGCCAGCCCAGCCTGAGCCAGACTTGTGACAGTGTTCTCACAACACAAACAGCTTTATATAACACACCAGCTCATTCCCTCTCGCTATAAATCTGCTTCGACACGGACAAGTGTCACAAACCCGAACCGATAAGCATGGTGTGTATCAGTTAGACATACTAAAACCTTTTATAGTGATGTTAACATACATTTACTTGATAATAAACTACATTTATCTTACAGTCTGTCACCATAACACATTTTAGCAAATAATCGGTTACACTTTACTGTTGTAATAAATTCTTTTTTGACAGCATAAGCTGTGCCCATTTGGCACCATTGTACCATTGAGTACTTCGGGCAAAAACAAACTGCTCCTCTTGCTGTTTAGAGAATGGACTGTTCTGCATGAAGTTTGAGTGGTTGGCTGATATATATAACTTTTAAAATTGTTGGTTTCATACACAAGTTTATCTAAGCCTAGAGAAGATAACATGTAACTCTTACCTTCCTTGGCTCTCTTCTTAAAGTCCCTAACTTCAATTGAACCACCACGACTACCATCTGTGTGGAAGGAAAAAAAAAACAAACATGTAATTTGAATACCTACTTTGTGCAAAAGATGATACTTAACATGAGAGATAATGGCACTGGAAGGTGACTCTTTGGTCTGGACCCACTCACCGATGAGGCCAGACTCCACAGCTCTGTCAAAGTAGTAGGAGAAAGCGTAGAAGATGCTGCTGCCCTTCACTTCGTAAGGCTGGTGCACTATTCCTTTGATTACCTTCATCACCTCATAGTAGCACAGCTTGTAGCCTGCATAGCCTAAAGAGACACAAGGCAGGAAATATGGTTTTGTAACGGAATAATTAAACTAAATGATGAAATGTGTGGAGTAAACAGTCATGTAATGTGCATGGAAGCAGCGATGGGTGGCATGCAATCAGAAGAGTCTGGAGCCTCTGTGGTGAGGTCAGCCACATGTTGAAGCTGGGGGCTCACCAAGGGAAGCCCCAGAGGGACAAGTTTCACACAGTCCCATGATTGGCATAGCTTTGCCGGCAGTTGTACCGGCGAAACCATGTGCTGACAAGAGCGGCAGTTAGCGCTGTCTATTTTTACCACATAATTGTGAGCGGTCCAGATCAAGCCACTCGTTACACAAAAAAAAATAACAACTCAGGGACAAGCCCAGCATCTTTTGGCTACTTGACTGTGGTATGGGAGTGACTGCCTTATTTGTGAAGTTAACTGACAGTTTTCTTTTCATTTAAATACAAGGTTGACTGCAGTATAATTGTTCAAGAGGGAAAACAGAAACAGAGCGGGTATGACAAAACATGCGTTTGGAGCCAAGCTTACAGGAACTTCAGCGGATAAATGTTCTCATGTGAAGCTGTATCATACTGTACTCTATTGTGTTCCAGAGAAAAGAAAGGAATGCACTGATGGTTGTTTCCAAGGCACTGGGAAGCCAATCAAAACCTCAAAGTGCTTTTATCTTACCGTCTGGAATCCCGCTAACTTTGTAGGTGGTTCCTCCAAAAGTCACATCCTCTCTGAATTTTTTCGGGAGGCAGGAACTGGTGAAGATTTTCCAATCCAGACCTGGGAAAACAAACAACTGTTTCCCATCTTCCAACATTTGGGAAAGAAAGAATGCCAGTAGAAAAATGGAAAAAGGTTGTAGATACTCTACCATCAGCTCCTAGCGCTCCAAGGGTTGCCAGTCGAGCCGCATACAGTCCATTTCCAAGGTAACTGCGTGATGGTGACACACAATTATGGTGAGTTTCTAAATCAACAATCGTGCATTTTACTCTACAGAATAATAATAAATTAATTTTCATGAGCAAAACACAACCACAGAGAACGTAGCATCTTTGTTATTTACCTGTGTGTGTAGAGTTGGTATGTGTGGTTAAACAGGTTGAATCTAGCAATGTAACTGGTGGGTGCAGTCTGAACTGTTTTCTGTTGGATAAACAACATATGTTTAGTTGCGTGTTATACATCTTTGAATATATGTATTGTGTACCATATCAAATATTCAGTTCACCTTTGATTTAGGAAGGAATGTGATTTGCGTAGATCCACCACCCAAATCCAGGATCCCCACCGTCCTCCTTGTGTTGGAGTACAAGTGACCTACAGCAAATAGGCACAAGGTTAAACTCATCACACTGGATGAAGGACTGATGATATGATAAGATTTCATCATCAGAACGACAAACAATACAATACTGTGTGATCTCGTGTCTTGAGTCTTAGTTCTGTGACAGCCCCTGGTGTTGGATGGATGCATGCATACAGATTATGTTGTGCCCAACCAGAGGGAAAATACAATATTGGTTTGGAGCTTAAGGTTGTTGATGTTTAAAATAAATGTGATGGTGCCATAACTGTGTCAAAAAATGTGAGGGAATTTTGCTTGTTTTTGCAACCTGAGTGTGGCCAGTGATTCAAGCTCATAACCTCAGACAGGAGACAAGAGTCTTTCACTGCCGGACCTCTGTGTACACTGGAGCCTCAGATATGAGCCTCCTAACCACTAACACTACCATAGCAAAACACAAGCAATGTCTTACCTGTAAGGAAGTTCACTGTGACCCAGGCAAGGACTCCTAAAACAGCACATGGGTGAAAATGTCTACATTAGCAAAAACCTGAAAAGCGATTACAACTGGTCTGCGCTACAGTTTCCCATTCAGACATAGTCAGGCTCACATAAACAAACTGAAGTCATGTTCTCCTTCATTAAGCTGATATTAAAGCACTAGTGTTGGTCTAACATGTAGGACTGCAGACCAGCCCAGGTAATTACAATTGTCTCAGATGTCAAGTTATTGCACTCATAAAGTGAGGATAATGAATGGCACATAGTTATGTTGAAACACAACATAGTGAGGGTGTCTTAATAAGCGATGTGGAGGATCACACTAAATTATTGGGCGTGGGACAGCGACTTACGCTGGTATATTTATTTGTCTCAATGAGGTAGTAACAGACCTCTTGTAAAAAGAATTATGAGAGCAGCGCTGTTTGATACATCTTCAGTGAATGAGGCAGTAAAAACACCTGGCCAGACAGACAACATCTCAGTGTCAAGAATAGATGACCTACCTTCATTTGTTCCGTTCATGAGGGAAACGCTGTTGTTTGGCACAAAGAAAGGGGACTCGTCAAATACCTCTCGGACCTGTAGAAAACATTAAGCATCATTTTATTTGATTTAACTACCACCAGTGTCTTAAAACAGTCACAATACTAAACAACGCAGCTGGATCCTCTGCTCTAGACTGTAGCAGTCAAACTGTGTCTGTGTTAGAATGACAGATAACTCAGCCACAAGCACGGCTGGAACAGAAGCCTGGATTTAATACTCTAAATGACAAATATGGTTACTCCACACAACCCCACAACAGCTGTTTTTTTGCAACATGATAGCCACCAAACGGGCAGAATCGCTGCCTTCTCTTTTTTTCTGCGACACTTGTAAGCACTTAGTGGTTTCTCATCCCCGTTCCTTGGCGGGACGGGTGGTGGTGTCTGTGTCAGACTGTCTGAGGGCAGAGAGAAAACGCGCCTCACCTCCTTCAGAAGAGCATTGGCCTTGTCTTCAGGCAGCAGACGCAGACCCGCTGTGGCCTTCAGGACCACTGGGGTCCTCCTCCAGTCCTCCTCCGGGACCGTCTTCTTGGCGATCTTCAGCAGCTGTCGGATGGTGTTGCCACCCTGCAGAGGAGGTGGAAACCAGGGACAGGCAGCAGCATTAACATATGTGACCAATCAGTAAACAGAGAGAGAGAGATTTCAAAATCAAACAAACACGTATTAAAGTCTTGTTGAAGTCAATACAGCAGACGGGAGTGGGCAGTGGTGATGGCATCACCAGCATTTTTGTAATTACAATGTGTTTAAATCACAAAAGCCCAACCCAAAGAAAATCCCAGTTGTTTGCAGACAGTGAACAACTCCCTAATATACCTGACATCGAATAACAAGTGATAACAAGTGTAAACGTGCATACGTACCTCCTCAGGGTTGTCCTTGTAAGCAGACAGTCCGGGCTTCACTGCATGGTACATTTCATTGTCCAGAACTGGCAGCTCAACTACAAACAAGTCAGTAGAGACACACCATAAACCAGAGAGCTAACAGTATAACATATGGGAATATACAAACAGAAACTTCAGTATATTTAATTGCATAGTTGTTGTTTTTTTCCTTTATGCAACACGTGATATTTAGACTGCAGCCCTTCACCTACATCCTGCTTCACTTTTACACAGTTGAGTCAGACATGGAAATTAAATTTCCACCTTGGCTGCTTTTAGAAACTGTACTGCCCATGAACTTTGCCAGTGCATGCTTGTCCTTACACCACATAGTGAATGACCTAACAGCAGGCAGACAGAGTGGGAGCCAGCTGCATGTGCAGAGCCCTGCAATTGGTTTACAGTGGGAGGGAAGGAGGGGGAGAGAGAAAGAGAGAGAGAGAGAGAGAGCGGTGCACTCACCAGGGTCTTTCTGGATGAATTTATAGATGTGAATCCGGGTGCCTGTGCTCCCGGCGTCAAACATGATCCCGTGGAAAACCCGGCTGGTGTTGACGGGTGATGAGGCTTCGGGCACCGGCTGGTACACCTCGGGTGGGTGGTACGGCTCAGGTGCAGGATGCACGACTTCGGGCACCGGGTGGAAAGCCTCGGGTATCGGGGGGATGACCTCGGGTGCCGGGTGGAAGACTTCGGGGATCTCTGGGTAGGTCGGCGCGCCGGGCTGAGAGGGATCACGCACCGGGTTGGAGACCTCAGGGAGGAGGTTCTCCGTGTTGGCGGAGTGCTCCCGGTAGCGGTAGAAATGGGGGATGTAGCGGTGGTGTCGGTAGTAAGTCGCCTCCGTTACGAGGCTCCCTGCCAGGAGCCAAACGGACAACGTGAGGAGCAGGCTCGGAGTGGCCATCGTTATCACAGCCAGAGACAGGAGACAGCTGGAGGTTCAAACAGAAGCAGAGCTGAGGAGGAGAAGCCCGGTGGATGCTGGAGTGAGAGACTGAGAGAGGCCCTGCTGGGATGGAGAGAGGTAGAGTGGATGCGATGCACACTCAGGACTGTCCGGTCATCTGTTTACAGTATATAAAGACATAAGGGCTTGGCATAGGGCCACACCGACAGCAGCCATCCACCAATCCTGTGACGGTCCATCCCAACTCCATCGGGAGTCCCCCCTCCTGTGAGCTGAGCTGGAGACGGACTACCTGCCTACCAGCAGCCTTTCCCATCTTTTTTTTTCTTCTTTTTTTTTTAAGAGGAGGAGGAGAATTATTTTTGGCTATGTTTTTTCCCCTCCTCATCTTTACTGGTTGCTCTGGAGCCAAAAAAATTCCCGTAGCAGAGGAGAATTGGGTTTATAAAGAAGTCAAAATGAATGGCTATGAATGGTCCACAGTGAACAAATTCAAAAGAAAGGGTCTTAAAATACTTTTTATGAGTGTATTTAAGACTTGTATAGTAATCTGACTCAGAGATTCCTTCACTCTGCTACTTTTTGGACTTTCACAACTTGACAAGTGCTCAAATTTTGGCCTCTGCCTAAATTAGGAGTCATGTAAGTTTCTTCTCAGCTGTTATAAAGGCATGTTTGTAGAGTTTTGAAATTAAGTACTGCAGCTTTATAAGTGGCAACTTAAATATTACAATTTTCCAGTTTCTTCAGATGAAATGAACCTTTTCTGGTGCTGGTGAACAATCACTGGTGCTCGTTTTTCAATATACACAGAAAGAAACTCAAAAAGAGTTTGGTCCTGGGCCTCATAAAAGAGACCATGATCTACCCATCTCTACTAACAACTCATGCTCAGTAGTTTGAATGAATGGTGCAAGTATAATAAAAAATCCTCTCAACCTCCTCTTCATGATCCTGCAATAATCACAGCATTAAATCCACTGCAGCAGTTTCACCAACCTTAAAAAATGCAAATGTGACCTGCACTCCAGCTGGCATAAAAGTTAAAAGAATGTTAGCAATCATCTCACTCCCACTCATCCCTGTGTTAACCACAGGCTTTCCAAGGGAAAAATATTTGGGCAGCAAGGCACGTTTCACGAGAGAATGCATGAAAAGCATGAGTGGCTGTTTCTCTGCTTTAGGTGGGTGGTTGGCACGGCATCATAAACCAATGGTGTAATGTATCAGTTAATGCTTTCTCATGTCATGTTCGGAGTAACTGGCTTTAACTGAAGGATGCAGAGACATCCAGTGACAGTGGAGCATGGAGGCACATCAAGTCAGAGACCTTACATGAACTGAGATTTGTACTGGGCTGTGATATTTTTCACCCACTTTGTATCAACAGAAAGACGACAGAGATCTGAAACAGCAGGCGCTAGTAGTCTAGCAGTTCAGGAATCCCTGGGGAACTGACCCCGTCCCAACCTCGACTTGACATGCGCTCGTATGAGACCGTTTCATCTGGTGCAGGAGGCGACAGAGGCAGAGAGCGAGCTGACGGTCTGCCCGTCCAGGAGGGTAAGACGAGGACAGAGGTCCTGCAGACAGGCACAAGAAAGTGCAGGAAGTCCACAGAGAGGACAATGTGAGGAGGGTGGAGCTTGGCACCAGCGTCCACCCACCATGCCACTCCACTCCCAGGACACTCAACTGTGCAAAGCACTGTTCCAACACTGTAATTTGGACTAAAAATATTGGACTTTCTTTCCTCCTTCCTTTTTTCAAAATACTGTGGCTACTTTTTTCAATCCTGTGGCTCACCAGAATGGTCGTTTATCCCCTATCAAAGCGTACATGTGCAGGACCTCTCACTGACTAGTGGCCATACATGTCTTGGGTTGCATGTTAACAGTGTGATAATGTCACTAATAAAATCTGAATAAAAAAATGTCCAACAAGAATTTTGAAGGGAGATAAGTTTTGTCTGCAGTGTGTTCAATTTTAAATTGTTGTTGGTTGCTTATTTTCTTTCTGGTCCTGTCGAGACACATGCAAACCTGAGGTTAATGTAGCAGTTAATACAGGTAATGCTCAGTGTTTGGACAGCTGTATGCAATAAGGGCATTTGGTGCATGAATCATGTTTTCAACTCACACCTACTTTATTCTGACATCAAAACATGATGCAATGACAACTGCAAGTAAAGTTTCATTTGACTCTTTTACACATTGTGAATATTCACTAAGAACATACAACAACCTAACTCACTGAAAATCTATAGGCTATGTCTCTTGTACCACTGATATAAGAATGTGTAGTTCTACCATTTAAATTGGATGTAAACTGTCCGTGTACAACATGACACAGCACATTACAAGCACAATGTCTTGAACAACAAGTAGTTTCAAGACAAGGTTTGGTATTTAGTTTCAAGTAAACTGAAACCGTAGAGCATGAAAAGGGACCCCAGCTTTGTAATCTACACTGTCCCATATATCATTAATATGCTGCAATGTTACCCTCAGGAATGCCATGTTTGTGGGTGTCCTACCCCAAAAAGTCCATTGAAGAGACCCAAACCTTGTCATTACAATTCCAGTGATAATGACAGCTTTGAAAAGCTCAGGGTTATTTCAGTTTTCTCTCCTCACTGTCATAGTAATTACCTTTAAATTTAGTCTTCAAACTCTGTTCATGATGCCAGTGCAGAGAACGACCCTATATGATTCAGTTTACAGTAGCTACACCCAACACTTTTGCGATATCTACATTTTGTTTGATGAACAATCTACATGGCTGGGCTCCAGCAGAAAGCTGAACAAGATGACGGGTAGAATTTAGTGGTTTGGAGGGTGAATGATGACCTGAGCTAACTTTACATTGTTTCATTTGGATGAGCTTCTTCGAAGATGTAAGCCAATTGCATTTACGTTGATCTTAGTGGTTTTCCCATAACTACAGCAGAAAACAACTGTGGGCATGGCAGCAACTAACACATAGTTCTTTTCAGGACAACATGGACAATACTGCTGACAAGAGCCAAATGTATCTCATGTCATCGTGTGGGAGGAGATCATGTGCAAACAGATCCCGTTTGATAGAGCCCAGCATAAAAAGGCTGTAATTACAAGACAAGTGACAAATACAGCCGTTCTGTGTCAGTCCAGAGGTTGTTCAGCATGAACAGACATCTGCATCTTATAATTTGTCACAGTCATTTGTTTATCAATTATAACACAAAACTGCCACCAAGCGTTAAAAGAAGCAATAGCCAGCAGCCGGTAAAGCTTTAGTGATGTCCCTCCCTTGTAACTTACTTTCGATAAAAATATCTCTCAAATGAGTAAATGTAATGTTACGATAATAAATGCCAATAAGGAAAAGGGTATCAACTAAAACAGTTGCATTAAGCTGGTGATAACTCCCCACTGACTGAGATAAGCTTGAATTCCAGACCAACAATATTCTGAATGTTATTAGTATTATTAGTGAGTTAATAAATCAATTAGCCAACAGAAAGAAAAGAAACTGTCAATACATGATGTCAAACAATTGATCTTGTCTAAAATGTTGTCACAGTTAACATCATTGAAACTGACATAAGTTTAATAAATGACAGTCTGGACTTTGGTTAGACCTCACCTTGTATAATTTTCTAATATTTTAGACTGAAAAAAGCTAAATTTTGAATAAGATCTTTAAAAAGGGGCAGATGTGCTGTTTAGTACGTTTAAACCTTTGACTATGTATACGATGATGAATATTTGACATCGGTATAAGAAATGAACCAGTGTAAATAATAAAGCTAACAACACCTGAATTCAATTTAGCTCGTCCAGTTTTGGGGTGTGGGAGTTGTGAAGGCTTTGTTAATGTTATGGGCAACACCTGTGCTGTTGTACATTCAGAATAAACTCATTGTGGTCAAAACATCAGTGATACCACAACATTCATCTGTCAGCAATTATCACAATTATCTGGTTTATCATCATTACTCAAAAAAACTACCTAAATTGTACATCACTCTTCTCATAGAGTTTATGCAGTTTATTAGGAGTCACTACACAGTTATTCCCAATACTCATCTGCACTATATTAATACTGCAAGTACAGCAGTGTGAACTTGCATTAACATGTACATTAATATTATCTGACTGGTCATTAACTTCCACTTAGACTTAAAGACTGTGGTCCCCTGTTCAGACCTGGCATTATCATCCCAGCTCAGGTGATCTGATCACAGGTGGATATCTTATTCAGGTGTGAATGCACCTTGAGTGGACTGTTAGCTATACCATGCTAATTTTTTTTATGTTATAATATATAATCCCAAATGTATTTCATTTTCACCCAACTTTGACATTAAAGCAACTGCTGATAAAGTATTCAACCAATCATTTTAGTTCTAGACTAGGCCTGTTAAATAGTGTCTGAAGAAATGACAGGGACACATAGAGACTACTATTGTTGATGTATTGTTGATGCATTTCTTAACATGCCATGTTAAATGCTACATATTATAGTTGTCAAAAATAGTGATGTGATGGAGGTTTCAATGCTGTCTGCCATGTTGACAGCAAATGAAACTGTGTTTTAAGTGGTTGTAAGTAATATGTTGTCGTTTTTTACACACATTCAGATGTAAATCAGACATAACTAACAAAATATTTACATATGACATAGTTATCCTAGAGCGCCGTGACTATTAAACATACAGTAGGCTGCCATGTCCTACACCTACACCAGGGAAATGTGACCTGCCCTTAGTAACAATTTGAAACGTTACTATGGAAACAGCACTACACAAACACCGGCAGCAGAGTAGCTAGCTGTCCTTACCATTAGCCAACTTTAAGAAATTACCGTGCACCTCCGTCTCCATATTGCAGCGTAGATTTGTTCTCTGTCGTATTTCAGCTGCTCAAAGTAGCAGGGATGCCGAAGAAGAAGGCGACCAAGGTGAAGAGGGCGAAGGCTGGGTGAGTGCCTCCATTAGTTTACTGGTTGTGTTTCCCTGACGTCTCAACTAATGTTACACGTGTGATCCCAGGAAAGGCAAAAAAGACGGCAAGCAGGAGTCCAAACTGGACAAAGAGTCGGACATCGAGAAAGCCAAGGCCAACGCTGCATTGTGGGAGCTGAGGTTACAGGTCACAGACCAGTCGCTCGTGCAATACCGGGAGTCATCCCGGAAGTTGGCGCGCGTGAACGAGGAGCTCACCACTCAACTGTACCGCGCGGAGAAGGACACCATTGATGTGACTGAGTTTCTGAAGAGGCAGGCAGCAGTCAAAGAGGAGAAGGTCAGAGAGAGGTGTCTGCATGAGCACAGGCTGACAGGCCGTGGCAGCCGTGTCTTTTTTTAACAAGCTGCCACTTATTTTAACAGATCAATGTGCTACAGAAAAACCTGCAAATTCAAGAGGCACTCGCACGTGAGGAGCAAAACAAACTGGTGAGTTCATTTAAAACACGGCCACAAGAAAAAAACACAAAAACATGCACAAGCTAGCGTGTTCATAGTAAATACAAGCAGAATACAACACAAGGCTATAGTGTGACTTACCGAGTGCAACCTGTAGCATCTCAAAAATGTGCTGTGCTGTGTTTTAACAGCTGTCCTGTGTGTAATTATGTTGACATTTATTATGTAAGAAAACAACAACCAAACAAAGCGACCATAAAACAAAAAAAAAACAAACCCTCACATTCCGAGTTACATGGTCTAACGTTATTTTAATCCATGTCAGTGGCCACAGAAAAAAAAACATAAATTAAAAGAGCTGGGCCAGGAACAGGCAGTGGCACTGCCGATCCTGATGTGTTCACCATACCTCACATGTCACACAGAGCTTTACTCTGAAAAAACAGTTGAAGTTACATAATATACGCCAAATGCTCTTATTGTGACTCCGGCCCTCACTTCTGCTGTTGGGCCTAAAGATCAAGCTATCAAACTGGGATGACCCAAGATCCAAGAATCTTGACTGGACAAAAAAGGTAGAAAAACGTGTGCTCCTTTTGCTAGCAGCTGTTTTCAATCTTCCAGCTCTTACTTCATGCTGGTAAAACACAGTCCAATAAGTGTCTGATGAAGCAATAAGAGGCATGGTCTGGACCAACTTGAAACATCCCAATTTTAGACATGTATGACATGAACTGTCACGTATGACCACTTAGGGGGAAAAAATACCGTCCTGTGGTCGACTCTAAAGATGTGAATTCAAGACATGTTTTTCATTTCGAGGTGATAAAATAGTTCATCTTGAAAATGGACTTAGCTAATGGAAACTACTCCATCAGAGAACGTAAGTGCCCTGGTTTTTGTCTAAGGAGAGGCATGATGAAACTCTTTAGTATTGAGATATTTAGTGATCCAAATCTCCGCTCTATAAAAAACTTCCCAAAGCAGTTACTTTACAGCAAGAGGACAAGCGTGCATCACTGATCATTGTTGACTTAAAACGGATGGATATATTTTCAAGCTCATGATTCAATAAACCACAGAAAGGGAAAATTGCATATGATGCAAACCAACTTGTGTAAATACTGCCGAGAGGAGCACTGATGTAGATGAACGTATACAGAGATATCTGAAGAATAACGATTAGGGCCAAAGTTGTAATCAGATGGTAGATAACCTCTCATTTAGTCATCATGTGCATGTTTGTGGGTGCATGTTTTGCTAGTTTCTCATGACTTTGGTCACTTTGTCACATTTTTGCTCAGAGTAGCTTCTTCACAGTAGCATCTTGAGGTATTTAGGCCGACTGATCTGTGCCTAAAGTTGGTTTGCAAAGAAGCGTGGCCAATGTGAACTTTGGGACAAAAGTCTTCTTTCCTTAGACTGATACAAGCTGCACTTATGGGAACTGTGCAGCAGCTCTATTATATAGATTAGTGGATACATTTTTACAATCTTGGTCTGCATTTAATATGTGGAATGTGTTTCATTTTGTGCTTCTAATTATAAGGTTGGTTTCAACAGGTTGAAGATTACACACTTCAAATCAACGAGATGAAAGAACTGTTCAGAAAGAAATCCAGCGACTTCGACATGATCCAGGACGGAATGAGGAAAATTAAGGTGTTTCAGAAGAAGAAAGTCCAGATGGAGCAGGAGCTCAGTGATGTGAGTACGCCTATTGAACAGTGGTCATGCTTTTTGTCCAGGAGTTAAAATCCTACCGGTATCCATGACTTTTTTTTATTCTGCAGATAAGACAAAGCATGGATTTTGCTGAAAAGGAGCACAGGGAAAACCTAAACAAAATGGAATACAAATTTTTCAAAGAAAAGGTATCTAAAATGATCCCAGTCACACCCATATGGTTATGACAAGATGATGACAGAGGATGTGGTGAAATTGTTGTGACATAGATCTGCTCCGATGGAACAGTGAATGACTTTTCTAAAAATCCCCGCAGGCTCGCTTGGAGAAGGAAGCTGAGCGAAAGATAGCTCTGGTGGTGAACAAGGCCCACAATGAAGCCGTTGTGTGAGTGTGTTTCCACTGTGTCTTTACAATCTAATTTTATTCTTTAAACTGCGCTTTGATGTGCTCAGGGTGAAAAGAAAAAATAATTTACTCATATAACTATGTATATGTATAAATATATATAACTAGAGCTGATGTTATTTTCCTGACCACACCGGTTTGTCATTTTCATTATAGTGTACATCACCTAAGCCAATGATCACATCCTTAGCTGTCCCAGAGTGTCCTGAAGGGAGGAGAGTATAAAGCGTGTGTGGAAGGCCATAGTTTATTACTTTTGAGGCCATGGGATGTATATTTCACCTCTGCTATGTTTAGTTATTTTTGTACAGCTCATGAAACATCAACATTGATACTGGTGTGGTCCTGTCGCTTTCGTCTTAGTGTCAGTAATTGATTTTCTTTTGAAAATGCTTAGGTTGTGGAACTATAACACAGTGGCTCAGTTAATTTGGGTTCCTGTGTAAGAACCAAGAAACTGAGAGTGAAAACGTGTGATACGCTCAACATGGTCCCCTCACATTTAAAGCCATTACTACACTGACTAATAAACAGTCTAAAAATATATCATACAGCATTTGTTTTACTGTACTTGGGACACTCTGTGCAGGTTAAAATAAAACCGACCTGTGTACAAATGCTGTCAGGCGCAAAATTAAGATTTATAATGGTGTGTTCATAATTAGAGACAAATTTCACAGTGGCTCATTTGTTTGTTCTGTAAACTATTTAGGCAGTTGGACGATGCCTCACGCTCTGTGTTCAAGGAGAACGTCCGTCTCAATGAAGCACTGAAATATCACATAAAGGAAGCAGAGGACCTGCAGAAATTGTCAGCCTCACTGGCAAAGGAAAACGCCTCGTTGGCACTGGATAAGGTATGTTTGAACCGTAGGACAGCAAACAGCAACATTACTATTAGGTGGCAGCACACCTAGGACAGAGAGCATTCATCTCCATAAGGTCATTTTCAATCATTTCAGTTATGAAACACTTGTCAGATCTGTCCAGAATATATTCCAGGTGGTTTTTCCCTTGTGTTGTTTACTTGTGCTGACCTTGTGTATTTTCCTTGTGGTCCTACTCCTACCCCCCCACCTCCTGACTACTACCCAGCCTCTCAGTGGTCAGTGGTTGTGGTGAGTTTCCACTGGTGTATGGGTTCAAATTCAGTGGCTTCTCCTTCACAGGTTTCTGGCACTGATTCTTTAAGATAAATAAATATTGGGCACATTAATCTTACCAGTGATGATGACAGTCAATCAAGGGAGTAAACCCTCCTTGTTGATGCTTTGGCCGCTCACTCAGCAGCACAGGCTTGCACACAAATCATTATCTGTTCTACGTCTACATCTGGCATGAAAACGAAAGGATTTTCCAAAGTTAGCTAGGTGGGGGGTCATCCATTTTACCACTGTGCTCTTCTCTCTACTCATCCAGAACACCTTTGAGTTGATGGTAAAGAAGAATGCAGCTCAGATTGAGGCCCAAAGAAGTGAGCTATCTAAACTCAGAGCAAAGATAGTTTCCCTGGAGCAGGCCCTGGAGCAAAAGGCTGAGGCACCTGAGCGAGAGAAAAACAAAGAGAAGGAGGAGATGCTGGTCAGAAGCCAGGCCAGCCAGGTAGAGCTGGAGAAGCTGCAGAAGGTGCTCACCATGCGAGACAGAGAACTAGGACACATCAAGCGGCTAGCCAGCGCCATTGTGGAGCAGCGCACGGAGCTGGAGCAGTTCTTCCACGAATCACTGGCTCAGGTGAAGCAGGAGATCATGGAGAGCAGGCTGAAATACAAAAAGGAGGCGCTACAGGCTTATCGCTGCAGGCTTAAAGAAGCCACGGAGGGAAAGCTAAAATTCCCCCCCATCCGAACCTTCCACAAAAGCTCCCACAGTACCAACTCTGTCTATTCAGACATGGACGCAGCTGCAGCGTGGTAGGTCCACTTCCCATCACTTCCATGACAAGTGTATGTTTTTGTGATATTTTTAATTCTATGTTTATTAGTGCCCAGTCACCTGCAGATCATTTAGTGGTCATCAGACATCAACACTGTAGGTTCATCTTCTTATAGCCTGTATATGTAAATTAATTTCTGCAAGAGCAGAAGCAGTGGTCTAATATTTTGATTCCATCCTCCTGTTTCTGTAGGACACATCAACCAGGCAGCAAAGTTGAAATTTCAGATCTGACTTGGGAGCAAAGGGAACAAGTGCTCAGGCTTCTGTTTGCTAAAATGAATGGACAGAGGGAAAGGTAATGAAACTCTCCATCGATTCTTTATGTTTGACTCGGTCTGGTTGCTTGTTCCTCACTCATTGACTTCATCCAAGGCAATACATTAAATCCATTACTAATCCCCTAAAATAAACTTAAACTTTTGCATCAATTAACTCTGAAGAACAAAGTGCAGTGACACCGAGCAGTAGTTCAGGCTGAACCTCTGGTGACTCCTCCCTCTTTTTAATGTTTTAAACAGCCATTTTCTCAGCAGAAGAGGATACCATACACATCAGTTCGACTTCATCCAATTTTCTTTTCCATCCAGCTGCTTAAAAAGAATGAAGAAAGAGTCTGGGCACAATAGTAAAAATAGGCCCAGCCGCAGAGTCGTGTGCTTGGAAACAAACATCTGGTCACGTCGATTTGCTTTCAGCCTATTGGCCCCTCTTCACGTGCACTAGCAGTTTATTTTGTTCTTTGAACACTTGTGGTCAAAGAGCAGCTGGTAACATGATTTTCAGAAGGGAGTACGCAGGGGATCTGGATGTATGGGGCTATAGCAGGCAAGATGAGATGTATATTCATGTCAACAGTGGTCTGGCACCTAGTCCAGCGGGCACACACAGAACATTTGGAGACGGGAGTCAGTTACCAGCATCCACGTCCATGTGCGTCGTGTTGACCCAGAGTAACCCTTTTCCAAGACAGACTGTAGGCCTGAGTGAACAGACAACTGTGTGCTAAATCATCACTACAAGTGTGTTTGTATTTAACTGCAACTCTGCTTTGTCCTGATAGGAAAGTCAGCCACCAGCTGGCTTTGACTGCCTCCTCTGAGAAGAAGAGCTCCACTGACAGTGATGCTGCCGGGTAAGACACGGAATGAAGGAATGTACTAGAATAAGTCGTACCTCACCCTTGCAATTACGAAGCCTGCGCAGATTTACTGGTCCCACATTCCATGTTTAGCAGAGAAAGCATTGGCTGTGAGAACATGAATGCCTACGTGTGATTTATCAAGACGACGGCATTTTAGCGTTGCATAATGAATACTGTCTTCCAGAATTAGAGAGGAGCTCTCCCCGGCCACCTTCATCACCCAGGCGCCTGAGTCCACTCTGCCCTCGAACCCAAACAGCCTGCCGGATATACACAACACATGACCTCTGTGTGGCCTCCACATTGCACATCACACTCTGGATTGTTTGCCTCTGCTCTGTGGGCTTCCCACAGAGTGTCACTCATGTGCACTGATGTTTGTTTGTGCTCATAAATATCATACTATGCATGCATGTATGGATTTCAAGCTCTTTCTGTCATACATGAAGCTTATTTGAATACATGACCCATGTAAAGGATCATTTTTCTCGATTCAAAACTTATGACAGTGCTGACACCAAAATATGTCCCAGATGATGAACGAGCTCAGTGGAAGAAAACACTGCAACAAATTTGACAACACTGCATTTGAGGAAGTGACATGGATCCATACAAACATTGCCTAATCTGTACAGATCTTTTGCATTGTTGAAATCTTGGCAATAGTGGTTTTATATAAGAATATCTCTCTATATATACACACACACACACAAATCTAAAATAAAATCCTCGTAAGGGGGAGTATTAAGTATTTATGAACTATTCACAGTGAACATAGGTCTGTGCATGGGTTATTAAGGTGTTCTGGTTTATCGGACTGAACAGTAGCCTTCATATGGAGTATTTAGCGTCCCATGGTGGGCATGGTAACTGCAGGACTCTTCAAGGTGGCATCTTCAGCTTTCCACTGTGAGGTTACAGTTTTGATCTGTGTGTAGAACTGGATGCCCTGCAGAGAGAGAGAGAGACATTGCAAGATTTCCATCGAAACTGAGGCCGTTAGGCTTGTGCTGTCTTCTGTGCCATGCTTACTTGTTTTCCATAGAAGTTCATGTCCCCTCTGAAGGAGCCTCTTGAACCAGTGAAGGAGAACATTGGCAGTGGGACAGGGATGGGGACATTGACTCCAACCTGCAGGAAAAAAAAAGCATCGTCCCTTTCATTCCCATAAGTGTAAGTTTTGTAGAGCGATTCCTCAGAATCCCAAATTGCTAGCATGAGTAAGATGCGGCTGATGAGAGATGTGGTACATCTACGCTGTTTAAAAAGCAAGCTTACATGGACGTAATAAACACAGCTAAAGCTGCGGCTTATATTTGCAGTTTTGAAAGCATAGCACGGTTCTCATGAAAGGGAAGGAAAAAAACTAAATAAAACATTTTGTTATGAAGGCAATAGAGGCATGGCGTGGTTGGTTTAGAGCAGGGATGTCCAAACTATTCCACAAAGGGCCGCCGTGGCTGCAGGTTTTTGTTCCAACCAAGCAGCAGCACACCAGACTTCACTCATTTAATCAACTGATCTCAGTCTTCAGACAGTTGATTGGTCAAACTGTGTGCTCTTGGTTGGTTGGAGCAAAAACCTGCAGCCACGGCGGCCCTTGAGGAATAGTTTGGACATGCCTGGTTTAGAGTGTTTGAAACAGCGAGAGTAAGTTTGGACACACTAAGGCCTT
>OMNW01006436.1:1139-11223 GCA_900303245.1 Selene dorsalis | reverse complement strand
ACAGAGGTGAAGGGTGGGGTGGGGTGACGGGGCGCGGTACCTGCATTCACGCGCAGAGCTTTGGAGCGCTCCACCAGCTCCGGCAGCCAACTCTGGGCCTCGCCTACCAGGATGGCTGTGGACAGAGCCATGCAGCGCTGTCCTGCTGCCCCAAACGCTGCACCCACGAGCTGGTTCAAAGTGTTCTCCTTATTGGCATCAGGCATCACCACACCATGGTTCTTGGCTCCCTACAGTACATGAGGAGTGGTTAGGCTTCTGGAGTTTGATCTCCACATTACAGCAACAGGCGGTTTACTCACAAATGAGAACATAATATCAGGGAGTAGTAAATACACACGCTACAAATCTCACGTAGTAACCTTCCATATTTAAATCCATGTGACAGAAACTACTGCTGGTCACAAATAAAAATAAACAGATGGAACATTTATAATTCACAGTTCGGATCAAGTGATGCACTGAAGTAGTATCTGTTTGGCCTCTTCTCCCTTCAGCAATCACAACAATCTATTGGCCAATGCTGCCACCTGCTGGACATTTTCAGCCAGTCTCAGGCATTAAACTGGTGCACATTATCATTTGATACTCACCATGTTCGACTGGACCCTCTTGCCATTTTTAGAGCCCCTCTCGTAAATATACTCTCCAGCTTGATTTGAGCCAACAAAGCTGATGGCCTTGATGGCTGGATGGTCACAGATGAAATTCACAGCTGTGGAAGAAAAACATTGTTATGTCAATGTCAAACACAGTGTGGCACCTGTATGACACAAAATATTATGCAATTACCCCAAGAAATGAAAAAATCAGTTGCCATTGTTAGTGATTGCTGTCAGTTCTGAGTTACAAACCAGACAAACTAAATTCTAAAGTTCATTGACGCTGAAATGAACTTCCTCTTTCACATGATGTTTAGGATGAATCCCTGAACTCTTGCAAAAGGACATTATTCCTCTTTTTTGACAGATGCGTCACTAAACTCGTTCTTGATTGGTACTTTTAAGATGTGTACTTTAACTGCTCTCATTTATTATATGATGAAAAGATTATTTGTTAGTTAATTGTTAACCTCAGACATTGAGATTTTTCATATTATGTGTCCAAGTATACCACTCACTACTGCCAGTCCCTGGCCAAAGGTCACCGAGACCAGCTCTTACCAGCGTGTTGGCCGTGGATGATATTGAGCGTCCCGTCTGGAGCCCCAGCATCCTGCAGCATCTTGGCCAGCAGCATGGCACAGGTTGGCACTCGCTCTGAAGGCTTCAGCAGGTAGGTGTTGCCACAAACCATGCCCATGGGGAACATCCACAGAGGGATCATAGCCGGGAAGTTGAAGGGGGCGATGCCTGCGCACACCCCGAGGGGAAGGCGGTAGGTGTAGGTGTCCATGTCCTTGGTGATGGATGGGAGTGTTTCACCCAGCATCAGAGAGGTGACACTGCAGGCGTGCTCCACAACCTCTGCAGAGGAAAAACACAGAGTGCAACCCACAACCTAATTTAGGTTTTAGCGGATGTGTCAAACCCAAGGAAAAAATAATCAAAAGGGAAAAAATGGAAACTGTAATTGAAAAGGATAAACATCATCTTGACTTAAGCTTGACTAACTGACAAAATGAGATTCTCCACAAGGCAGTCATTGTACTGCTGTCATCAGTGGTGACCACTCAAAGGGCTCATGAGGTAACCTGCCCTTTGTTCCATTTTATCCAGATACATAACTAGCAGTAGATACATAACTCATTAACCATTCTCCCAACCACAAACTATGAGTCTACATTACATGCAAACATTTACCTATTTGCTGCCCTTTGCAAAGGTGTCTCTGTGTGAGTGCGTGCGTGCGTGTGACTGAAACTTACGCAATCCTCTGAACACATCCCCCTCTGCATCTGCGAGGGTCTTTCCCTGTTCCACTGTGATGGCCATAGCAAGTTCTTTCTGCAATGCAAAACAGACGCTGCCCTCTGTTATCAACTTCAGGTTCAACAAAAAAAAACTGAAGAAACAAACTTCTAAAGTAAACAGCAGGCTTCGAAATAACATGGGACAAGTGTAAAATATAAATCAATAAAAATGAATTTGGACAGTGGTGAAAAAGAAAGTGTGGTTTTCAGTTGCACCTTACACTCTGTGACCCTTTGACTTACAATGTTGTCCTTGATAAGCTGCTGATAGCGGAGAAAGACCTGCTGCCGAGCCAAGATGGAGGACTCAGACCATGAGTGGAAGGCTCGGGAGCACGAGTCCACGGCGGCCAACATCTCCTCCTGAGTGGCTTTGGGTACGCGAGTGATCACTTCATTGGTAGCCTGCAGAAGAGGAAAAAGAAATAGGACACCATCAGTATCAATCTACAACTTTAGTACCGTAAATATAAACTGCTTTCACTAATCAGGAAGGCATTTTAGGACAGTATAGGTTAAGTAATAGGTGTGTCCATGCAGATGTGTAACTGAGATATGTGGGCTTTCATAAATATGTAGTTCAAAGTTTATCAGAGACAAATAACAGATTTCCACACTGGACACATTTATGACTGTAACATTATGATAAGACAAGTGTTGCTGAGGTTAAAGATTCTCATGGACAGGCACTTTGTGATTATTTGAGTTAGTTGACATGTGACAGTAAACAGTTTTTTTTAATCCTGTGGAACATTTTGAACATGCAGAGACTACAAAGCAAAGTGCCATTTAAGATAAAGGTTCAACCACATAAACCAGTTTTGAAGGCTCAATTATTTGTGTAACAGGTCAGGCAACTTTGAAGGCTTGTAAGGTGTAAACCCTAAAGCCAACTACATACTGTATATATGGTGGGTCTAAAAATAACACTTACAGGATTGTGAATATCCAGCCACTCTGAAGTCTTGGATTCAACAAACTTCCCATCAATGAACAGCTTGGTGGTGGGCTGTGAGGAGATACATTATGTCACACTGGGATCCACCCATGATATTTGATGTAAACTGTAACAGCAGGGTGACAATTAAGAGTTCACTGTTTCAACTCACCACAGAGGAGGAGTAGCACATGCGGCCAAATTTAAGTGGGACCTGAGAAAGAAACAGAGCAGAGTCTGAAATCATGAAATGAAATAAATGTGATCCATATATTGAAAATCTTGGTTGAAGTATTTTGTAGAACATTTAAATGCACACAACCAGTTTGTTCCAGTTGCAGCTTGAAGGCCTACAAGATTAATCAACAACTACAGTGTTATGAAGGGGTCTGAAGGGGACAAAGTCAAGCAGACTGGAGTGGACTGGAAGAATCATTGCATACATAATATGCATCAGATGTGCAGTGAATAAAGGAAACAAAAACAGTCAATCCCATCTTTGTGATACACATCAACCCAGAGCAGCTAAATCCTGCAGCACATGACCCCTGATACTTTGTAAACAATGTGAGCTGTCAAACCTTCCTGCGTCATTTGCAGGTTTTAGGTTGTTATGGTTTTAAAACCTTCAAATCTTACCTTTGTCCTTAGCACTGATCTTAATGCCGTTGACGCCATGGTGGAAATGTTTTATTATTCTAGGCCGACTTGATTTGACCAACTCCGCAAGTAGGACGGTGGCCGGCAGAAGACAGCATTCCGCTTTCCACCTCACGGAGATCTAGCACCTGTGGGCGGGCTCTGGACAAATCCTCGGCCTGCTATTTGCTGCGCTTTCGCACTCCCCAAATTATCGCAGCCTGATTGGTCTGCTGTGGAGGCGCGCTAGCCAATCCCTGGTGAGGGCTTTACATGATCCCACCTTGACTGTAAAAAGTCGACTAACGATTGGATAAAGCGACTTTGGCCGTCCTCCATACATACAGACAGGAAGTTATGCAACCAGGAGCTGAACTGTGACCAAGAGTGCCTTGCTGCTAAATTACTGGAGCCGAGAGTCCAGGCTCAAAGTGTTGTGTTTTAGCTTAGCCGTGTTTACATGACACTGTTGGATTACAAGAACAACAAGTAGGACTTTGCCGTGAAATGGGCAGAACAACATCGACGACTCTCTGAGCTAGCACAGCTAATCCTAAAAATAAAAGCGCTAACGTTATCACCACCACAACAATGCACTTGGCCTTAGTCTGCCTCGCCAAGGTACTGTAATAACACTGTTAACGCTCTGTGCGTGTGTGTGTGTGCGTGCGCGAGCGCGCGCTGCAGGTCGCTAATGTGAACCATATGAAACCCCAATTATTGCCTAGTCATGGACCAAAGAGTAGGTAGGAGGGGGTTGTGGGAACATATCCCATTGGCTGCTGGAGGATGATGAGGATGTGGCCAACTCTGTAGAAAAAGTGACTGCAATAGTCAAAGTGTGAGAAAAACTAGAGGCAAAGACATGGCAACACAAACTAAGGTGAAGCAGCAGACACATGAAAAGTTAGAATATAGTTAGGAGGAAGTGTGATGTGTTTCCAAATGGACTGAGTGTTTTCTTGTGGCTTTCTGCTTATAGCCTGTTCTTCATGGATACTTCAGAAGCTCCTGCTCCTGGAGGGTTCGCATTGGTAAGTGATGCCACAGCATTTGTCTGCCTCAACTTGTGTCATTTTGATGTTAAGATAATAATTTACTTTTTGTGCACCAGCTTTTGCTCTTAAAGGTATCGAATATGACCAGACACCAGTCAATCTAATCAAAGATGGAGGTCAGCAGGTACAATATACTGATTCACAATCCATACTGATGCATCTATGATATACTTTACAAATTTATGGCGTGAGATACATCTCAGTACTGTATTGTAGCATTTTCTGCGCATGGTGAAATGACAGTATATCAGCAATTCAAGTCCAACTTCAAACTAAATATATCAGTCTCACAAAAGCTCTCTGTGTGCTCAAGCTGACCCAACAGTACAAAACATTAAACCCCATGCAACAAGTGCCTGCAGTGGAAATGGATGGCATCACCCTCTCTCAGTCAGTGAGTCCCTGAACTCTTCACCCGCCTTATACTGACACTGTACCTGATGCAAGCAGCTGTAACACTGATGTTTCTGCCCACACAGTTGGCAGTGATCCAGTACATTGATGATACCAGGCCGGGCCCTCGGCTCCTTCCAGCCGACCCAAAGAAACGTGCCCAGGTTCGGATGATAAGTGATCTCATTGCCTCTGGGATACAGCCTCTGCAGGTGAGCGGGCTCAGCCCAGATGAAACAACACGGATTAACTAAACAAACAATATCAATTTGACCCTGGGTGTTTTTTCAGAATTTGTATGTAATACAGAAAATTGGAGCAGAGAAAGTGCAGTGGGCTCAGCACTTCATTGACCGTGGTTTCCAAGGTTGGTTGGAAGCTTCTTCCACAAGTTCCTCTTTTGCCAAAGTTTACAACGTTACTCATATTATTTTGTTCTGTTTCAGCTTTGGAGCCCATTTTAAAGCAAACAGCAGGAAAGTACTGTGTAGGCGATGAGGTAAGAGTCTAGTTATATTTAAACGTGATAACATGTGGCACACAGCCCAGCAGACACTTCTCATTTGACCTATTTCATTCGTTTTAGATATCCATGGCAGACATCTGTTTGGTCCCTCAAGTCTACAATGCAGAGAGGTAAATTAACTTTGAGCAGGAAAAGGAACATGAATGTTATGACATTTCATGCTTGTGTTTATAGACGTTATCCCTCTGTTTACATGATATATCCTGTATTTTAAAACCCTGCTGAACTTTAAATCCCTTTTAAAATCCTATAAAAAGAAAGAATGACCCCTCCATGTCTTTAATCTCCACAGGTTCAAAGTGGATGTCGGGCAGTATCCAACTATCAAAAGGTTAAATCAAACCTTACTTGAGATTGAGGCTTTCAAAGTGAGCCACCCATCTTGCCAACCAGACACACCTGCTGATCTGCGTACATAGATTAACTGAGCAGCCGTACCACAGTTATACCACTTTATACATTCTTAAATAAAACACTTTGAAAACAATCTCCTCTTATTTCAGTGCTGTTATTTCAAATAACTTCAAGGAGCATGGAGACTGAGCTTAAAATATTTATTAGCATTGACGAAAAAAAAAGAGAAAAGATTTTATCCATGTTGCCCAGTCTGGAACCTGACTGTAAAATATATACTGTATTGCACTGTACTGTACTGTAAGTGGAGAGGATGCACAGGACATGATGTCCTGTGCAAACCATGCAGATCAAAGATTTGTTATTCAAAGTGCCCAACACTTGCAGCATATTGTGAGTATGCTGGAAGCATGGATTGCTATTGAAAATAAAAAAAAATAAAAATAAAGCTGAAGTCTGAGCCATCAAATACATTGCTACAATTATATAACATCTAAAGAGAGACAGCCAAGTGGAAAAATAACTTAAGACATATAAACTAGGACATACTAGATCACAGCACCATCCTTCATTTGAAGAAGACTCCATCACTTGTCACCAGGAAGCTCCAGTGTGCACCTGACTGTGTCATTGTAGAAGGTACCGGAGCAGTCTGACCCACCAAACACCAGTAATGTGCAGCAGACTTTGACATTTCCACCCTGCTCATGTTTCTGAGTGTCCGAGCAGCCCAAACTTATCATGCTGTGTCCGGCACGAGGTTTGGAGCAAAGCACAGGAGACACCACTGAACTCCACATGTTGGTATCTGAGGAGAAATAAAGACAGGAGGACTGACTGTATGAAACAACATTTATATGCAGGTGAGTCAGGGTGATTCAAAATTAAATTTCATTCGGTTTTAAAATTTCAAATACCAACCTCGTTGAACAATTTTGGACCAAACTGGATTATACTGATACAGTACTTCATTTACCTGAATTGAATTGATCGGATTGGCAGAAATGACAAAAGTCAAAAGATCAATACTCACCAGTGCTGAAGATATGTACATCTTGCAGGGCTCCAATTGCACTGCAGCCCCCACTGATTAAAATCCTGTTGTCTGAAATTGGGAGTGCCGCATGAAACCTGGAGAGGGTTTTATTTAAACTTATTTGTATAATTTCATCTTTAGCCAGAAAAAATCTTAAGCGATGTTGGGTGATGATATAACTTGTCACTAGAGAGTGAAAGATGATGTTTGGTGTTAAGTTGTTAAATGCAAATGTTTTTCTGTCCAAGACATAAAAATACTAAAACCAGATGGGCGCATCAATGACATTTCTCAAGGTTGATTAGCTCTGCACTCACCCTCGAGGCAATGGTGGCATGTTCCCACACTTCACAGCTGTGTACTCCATGAATCCTTTGCGCATTAAGGAGAGAAAAAAAATAAATGTTGGTGTAAAGATGGACACAGAATTTACCACCACCCTGGGGCGCTGTACTGTACAGCTCACTGGGTTGAGGCACTCCATATACGGAGGCTATAGTCCTCGCTGCAGCCCAGTTCCAATCCCCCTTTACTGTGTCATTCCCCCTATCTGTCTCCCCATTTCTTGTCTCACTCTGACTATCCTATCAATTAAATGCTTAAAAGCCCAAAAAAGTCCTTAAAAAATACCACTACCAGTGCAGCCAAGGAAACTGTTGCTTACCCAGATCTAGAACATGGAGATCATTAAGGTAGGTGACAGTCTTCCGACCGCCAAATATTACCAGCCTCTGTGAAAGGAGTGTGGCCGAATGTCTGTTCAATACAAAGAAACAATAAAAACAAGTTCTTACAGCACCGGCAAAGTTATAACAAATTTACTGTAGCCATTTTCAAAAGGGTACTGACCCAAACCGAGGCAGAGGTCTGTCTCCTTCCACAATGGGCTGGTACCAGAGTTCAAACTCTGGGTTGAAGATGTACAAAGCATTACTGCAGGATTTATCTCCGGAGGAGAGGCCCGGCTGGACGCCGCCAAACACAAACAGCTCTTTCTTATAAAACATTGCAGAGTGATACGCCAAAGTTGGAATATTCCCTTTTGCCTAGAGGGGTGAAATCCACAGAAAATGTACTTATATGTTTAATAAGAGTAGATAAAAGGACTATGATATGTTGGTAAACCTGCAACAAACCCACAGTGACAAGCTTCCACTTCCAGGTCAGGGTGTTGAGGATGTACAGCTCGCTGTAGCGCTGACCCTCCCTCAGGCCACCGTAAACAAAGACTGACTTGGACTCTGGGTCATAGGTGGCAGAGTGTCCTCGAGCACACAGTGGTACAGGTTCAGACACAGAGGAGTTCATGGGGAACCAGAAGTCACTGTCTGGGAAAAAGTCAGGTAACCATATATGACAAAAGCTAGTGGGAATGCATTCAATGTAAACAGGTATTTGTGTCCTTTTGAATTCTCTTTATGTGACATGCTATATAGACAATCAATGATTAATTCATGGCCAAACAAGTAATTCAACAATTTCCACCGACCTAACTCAAGCTTCCACAGGGAGTCTTTGCAGTAGTTTTGATCTGCCGTCTCCCCTCCAATAAGGATGGCGGTGTCAGGGTCACTCAGACACATCGTGTGGCTCCAGCGAGCAGATGGACATGCTGAAACTAAATCCAGATCTTTGGTCAAGACCCGCTTTGTGTATTAGGATGCGACTAAAAGATGGGTCTGATGTTTTTGTTCCTGACCTTCTCTGTTCTCATTCTTTATCTGCACCATCATTTCTTCTTGACTGTTCATCCTCAACAGCCTCTTTTTTTTAGGGGTTGAAGCCTGGTCTATGTCCTCAGCGAGACTGTCCATGTCCTCAGAGCTCCATGTCAGGTGGCCTCTCTTAGCAATAACTGTCCACTTAGGTGTCTTCTCCTGTATCAGACACACACTCGATTACATATGCCACATGTAGACATCAATGTTATATTTTCCCAGTATGTCCCTTACCCTAGGCCAAACTGTGGGTTTATTTCCCACAGTGGAATCACTGGTGTCGATTTTATTCACTTGGATCTCACCAAAGCAAACACTCTCACCCAAATGTGAGGTGTTGGGAGTTTTCTGCAAGAAAGGACAATGAAGACAATTTGAAACAAAAGCACAGAGAACTCCAAAGCAGCTTCAACCCTTGTTATCTTACCGTTTCATTTGCAGCACTTTCATGCAACAATGTGCTGCCAAGATCGGTTGCATTGTGCTGCTCTGGGAACAGACATTTCCTCTGAACCAGGGGAGTACTGCTGAAGACGCCACCCTTGTCCTGTGTCTGGTCACAAATCATTGCATGAAACCAAACAGTATAACCAATATTAATAAGTACTGTGATCAGATTTATGATCTGCAGTGCAAGGTTGGGGTGTTATGTTTGTTTTCCTAATGTAAACCTTAGCAAGGGGACAGTTCATCCGCTGGGAACTCATACCTCTCCACATACTGTGAGCACAATCTTGCCATAAACTCCCCTCCTCCCTCTCTCTGCTGCCACTGTGACGATGTCTATGTTCCAGTCACCTTCCCAAGTCAGGCACCTGCGCGCAAATATGAGGTCACAAATGCAGTCTTAAATTATTCCCTCGTTTGTGGGAAGTAATTTGTGCTTTTACTCCACATACCTTTTAAGAGATGACAGAGTCCCAATTTTCTGGGACTGCACCTCTGCACTGACCAGGACCTCCACTGAGATAGTTGTGTCGCCGCCTGGCCACTCTCCAAGGCCGAAGATGACCAGCTGCTTGGGCAGAGGCAGCGGGAGGTGGACCTGGAAGAACCGTCGGTTCGACTTGCTGCCAAAAGGATAAGACCCGGTCACCGTGTTTGAACGGCTGTGTTTCAGGGACAAGCATTTCTAAAAAAAAAACATATACCATACCTGATAAACTGGCGTGGAGCGTCACGCAGGGACCACAGGACATAAAAATTCAACCTCCCCATGTTGCGGCAGTCTTTGGTGACTCTTCTGGCAAAGTCGTCTGGGTATGAAATCTCGAGAAACTGGTACAACGTGGAGCATCGGGAAACGCATCTGATTGGCTGAGTCGAGCGCGACGTCGCTGTAAAAACGCACACCTGCATCACAGCAGGATTAATCAGAATGTGTAGGTGTCCGCGTGCACACAGAGACGGTTCAGTTTTGCAAGTGGCATGTTTGGTGAAGTGTGATTGAAAATAATCTTTTTATTGCTCCTATGATTATTGTTAACTTGCCGCACCTGTGTAAACAACTT
>OMNW01006429.1:1044-12038 GCA_900303245.1 Selene dorsalis | reverse complement strand
TGCTTCCTCCACAGAGAGCTGGCCTGCTTCACTAAGTGACTCACCATTCAGCCATGTAACAAACATGGACGCTTATCCCCATTTAAATCTGTTCATTTCGGGTCAGGTTTTCTGCTGCGTCAGCTGTTGTGAGCAGGATTTAGTTGTACGTAAAGCGTGATGCTGATATCATGGTCGCCTTCAACCTTGTATTACGGTGGCGGAGCAAATTGTCCAGCTCCCTGCTGATTATCTGGGTTTAGGGTAGGAACAGTGACCCTAGTGCACTTTTCCTCGTTGTTCTTTTTATGATACGTCGAGGTGCTTTAAGGCCTGCTGGAAGATGGAGCGTTTTCCACTGTGTCCGGTCTCTGCTCTGGCTTTCCCCAGTGCACAAGGGGTTAATAGGAGTCCTGCTATAGACTCTAACAGAGTAGTTTTGGATTTTTAATCAGCTGTTGATATCACGCGATACATACTTGTAATTAGCCTGTCTTGACACACTGTGATGGCATAATTTCATTTACTTCATGATAACACTGGTAACTGCCGTGTGGCCTTACTGGTTATGAAACTACCACTGTACAGTTGCTGTACATGTGCCCTATATTGACTTTGCTAGATGTGTGTTACTGAAAAGGTAGAAAACTGTCTTCAAAAAAACTCAACCAGCATCAGACAGAAAGAAAACACAGGCTGATCACAGTTCACAGTTTGTCTCCGTGTGTTGTTTCACTCCCGTAGCCCCAGTCTTTTGAAGAGGTGGATGTTAACTACGGTGCAGATTGTTGCTTAACCCTCAGAGCCTACACATAGCAGCTGTAGGTTTGGTATAACCTTTTGACACAGATGTATAAAAACATTTTAAGATTCATATTTTTCATAGCAGAGAATACAAAAAAAAACACTTTGACTTTCTGTATCTGCAATCTCATTCTTCCAGTATCTTCTCAAAGCTTGTGACCAAACATAGCTTAAGGACAGAAAGTTGTTTTCTCTGATAAAGTGAGCGCTTAATTTGTTGCACTGTTCCCAGTTTTAGTACTATTTTCGTTTTCTGTTTTGGTGTTTTATTTTGGAACCTGCTCCTTCGCTGGCTTGCTGAACTATTACAGCAACATCTGACAAACTAGCTCCTGTCCAGTTTTCAGCAAGCCTCACACACTAGGGATAAAAGCCTTCACACTGTAGCACAGGCCCTCTGAATACAGTTGGACAGCTGTATAATTTCCAAATGTTTGCATGTACTCTCCTCTACTGTGTATATTGTGTCATGGCTTCAAGGTTGACATTTCATATCTTTCCTGAACCCTTTAGTTTTGAATCAGTCTCATTGTTTGACAGGGAGTCATGCAGCCTGTTATAATAGCTGTGTATTGTATAGATTTTGTACGGCTCATTCCTCTTCCTGCTAAAGGCTCAACCACATGACTTGGCCAGAGTCTGCAGAATAGATTTGCTTTCTCTCTGTTCCCTGTACTGATCTGAAGTTGGTTTTGATAGTAGTGGTCTGGACCACATTCAACAACTTTTGTGGTTAAGGTCAACCTCAGTCCGGGGTAACCTGATCTTGATAGGCTCGCTCTCTCAGAGCAGCTATTGCATTTACTGCTCCTGAAATGAAGTGAGTTATCTAAAATGTGACTGGTTTAGTGTCACTTCTATCAGCTCTTGGCCAGACTCCTTGTGGACTGTGAGAAAGGATGAAAGGAGCCAGCAAGTGGGTGGTGGAGTCCCTCCCAGTCGGGTACCATCCAGCCCAGATCTTACCCCACGATGGCCCGTCCACGGCTCTCCAGTGGCTCCACACAGCTCTGAGTCAGGCCCGCCTTGTTACACTTCTTGGATTTTGACTTGTGTGTCTGGTTTTTTGGGGCTTGATGAATAGGGCGAGATAAACATCCATAGCTTCCACTTGTTGAACACTTCCTGTTTGGTGTCGCCCAAGTCCTCTCGTGCAGCCAGCAAGGGAGCAGTGGCGGGACAAAAGTTCACGACTCCCTGAGAATGACTCCCAGTAAGCCACTTGGTCAGCCTGGACAGCCAGCTAGCTACAGAACATTCCTCTTCACCCAGGCATTTTTGGAGGATGATGTGATGTTGCTTGGGATGGGTGGGATTAGACTGCTAGGAAACTGAAAATATTTGAAGCTAAACACTTGCTTTGGTAGTGCTGAACATTTGACAGATTTGATGGATGCTGTACTGCCAATTAAGGTGATCAGCACAGTTTATCTTTCACTATTAATGAGACCATATTTGATATTCTGCAATGGTGCAATTTCACTTGCAGTGGACTTGTTTTCTGGTGAACGCTGGCACCAAGCAGGTTCGATATAAACAGAGAATTTACAGTGCAGCCTGGCACCAGTTGAAAGTTTCTCTCATCGTCAAAGGGGATGATAAAGCTTAGCAGGAGGAAGGAAATTTGGAGTTCTTCTGGCATAGGTAATGGAAAAAAACATTAAACTTTTGCCTGAAATGTTAGTTTTATGAATACTTTAATTTTAGTGCCTGTCCTTAGGATGTTGCTGCATTTTCGCTACAGCTGGAAATGTTGTGAAAGGCAGCTGCCTCAGCCACAGGTTTCCCTACTGGTTTTGTCAGCGCCGTAACTCCCAGTTCTGGTTGAGGGCTGTACATCTGCCTCTGTAATTAGCGAGACAAAGGCCTTTTTGAGTCAGAACCAGGCTATGTTGAACAACATACAGCGAAATGGCAGAGCATTATAAAACAGAAGGATTTAGATTGTTCTAAACCTTTGTGGAATATCGATTGCATGATGAAAGGTAACACTTGGCAGAGAAAACGAGATCGGCTCAACATTCCTCCTCAAGATTAATTAGACTGAGTTGCACCAGTGGTGAGGGCTCTTTGGTTTTCATTTGTGTGCTTTCTTCATGCCGTCGTATCTGTATTTAGGCCTTTTTTTGTGTCCATTGATGATTATGCTTTATAATTTAGAAAAATAAATGAGTGTAATCACATCAGCCCTCTCAGCCAAGATCTTAAATAATAAAGTTTGTGATAGTATGCTTCATCTGGAAAAATTAAATAGTATAGAAAGCAGCAAGATGAAATTAAAAAGAGACGAAAATGAGTAGCGAAAATAACCAGAAAGAGGGATGCAGATGGAAAATGGAGGGACTGCAGTTCACATCAACCAAAACTAACTGAAACACACGGGAAATAAATCACCACCATCTCCCTCCCTCCTTCCCTTGGAGAGTATAAGCCCACATCTGCATGTTCCTATGGAGCTGGCAGCCATATTTCACCCCAGAGGACGTCCCAACAGCAGAGGGCTTTATGTGTGATATACATGGAGCCAGACGTTTCCTGGAAAGCACATTCAGCTCCTTCTCAAGGAAAAACAGGTCACACTCAAATCAAAATACCCACTGTTGGAATTGGTTCTGAATCCACACTGTTACGGCCTTAGCCTTTTTCCAACTTAGATGGTTTTCAGAGTTCATTTGGTGTATTCCAAAACCATGGAGTGGACTGAATTGATATCACAATGGGGAATCCTGGAAAAAAAAAAGTCTTCAATGTACAACTTAAAAGCCTACTTGCACTAGGAATATATCAATTTCCCCAGTCTTGGAGCAATTTGTGGAAAATGGAGAGGGAGGGAGGGAGAGAAAGAGAGAAAGAGAGAGAGAGAGAGAGAAGAAAAAAGAAAAAAAATATCTCTGAAGTTAAGTGAGCTAAGTAATTTCTACCATCTGCAGTGCACATTTCTGCCGCCTCGCTCTCCTTTAAATGTAAAGTGGCATGGCAGTATGCAGGGCCCGGCCACAAGAGTCGGAGAATGACAGAATGGAGAAGAGCGGTCCTCTCCGGGGAAAAGGGGCAGGGGAGGCTGGGACAGCCCTGCTGGCACTGCCTCACATGGGGCACCGAGGGGGTTGTGGCCACCATACAGCTAATGTCTGATGCCAAAACCATCAGAAGAAGGCCTCTGCTGCCAGCAACCATGGCTTTGATTTGGATCCTCTGCACTTTATAGGTTGCGCCCAAATGCCCTTCAACATACTTGACTTTAGCTGGTGGCGGGTGATAATCTCACATCACTCCAATCTCCTCTAATGCCATGTGAATGGGCCGTGATTGTGATTATATTGAAGTGGTAGACAGCAGTCATTTAGAACCTTTTAATACTCAGGAATCCCGGTGACTTTGTCCTTGTGAAGCCAACCACATGTGGTGATTTAGGAGCACTTCCTGAGAGACCCTGAGAGTTTCCATTCATAAATTTGTAACCATAGCATAACACGGTTGGCTGAAAGAGGATATTTCATTTCCCTCATTAATTTACTCATTAACGGTTTGAGTTTCTTCTCCTGTTAAACTGCAGCTCCACCTTGACTGCATTTGCTGACGACCTCAGCACACTGAGAAGACCTCAACCATGACAAACGCTGAATGACGAGGGGCCTTAATGACAAAAGCATGGCCCTTGTCAGGATATTAACCCCTTGCTTATTTGGAATAGTTAATACCTAATGTTGCTTTTCTGAACTGAGGGGCCTTCAAATCAAAATACTAGTACAAACAGATGTTATAATCATAACCATAGCATCTGTTAACATGCCAAAATGTTTCCACTGTCCTGCAGTGAAGAGCACACAGTCTCTGTAGTAGCTACACAGTCAGGTCAGTGTGGTTTTATTGATCCGTGCAGCACAAGCAGGTTGCAGAATGTCTTATTCTGTGTTGTTTTCTCAGTAGTGTTTGCCTTTCCTGTCTTTCAGCATCGAGGGTGATCTGTCAAACTGATAGGAAGGTGGCAGGGGAAGTGCAATTACATGTTGATACAACATGTTGTTGCTAGAATAGGAAACCTACAATGTTGCGAAGGGGAAAGGGTCTTCAGAAACGCTACCATATAATGAGCAACATTTGCCTGAAGTGAAAAACATCACAGGCTGAATGGAAAGAAAAGTAGCTGTGTTACAACTCCACTTTAGTTTGATTGGCTTGTCTGGTCACTTTTAAACCCGAGGGAAACAGGCAGCCACTCATTGTGACTCCTTTGTGTTTCTGTGTCTCGTTCTCCAGCCGTGCTCACTGCTGGGTTAGTTCCCCTCAGAGCCGCTCCCTGTTTCCATATTCCCTCTCTGCTGCTGCTCTCCAATCTGCTGTGGTCGGCCGAGCAGCACAGCCCGTGCAGTCTGTGTGCCTGCGTTCAAATGGCTTTTCCCTACGCTGCACTTGCCATTATTCTTGTCTGTGTGTTTAAGCGTTCTGAGAAATTGCCTCTTGGTGTCTCTGTTTTGAAGAAGGTGACAGCATGGGTGTTGGAATTTGGCTGGGGCCGAGTGTTTAGTTTAGTGAAGTTTTATTACATAGGAACAATTGTATTTCTGTGAAGCTGCTAATTTAACAAAAGCACCTCTGTAAAAAGTAACTTCTCGTTATTAATCATAAAGAAAAGGGAAAACCTCAAGCAGCCGGTCCAGACCCACTTAGTTAAACAGACCCCAGAGCAATTATTAATGTTTCAGTTGAGCAACAGCAGCATGTTCCTACATCCTGCCATTACCGTGCACCTTCTGACCCTTTGCTCCACCAGAACAGGAGAAAGTGCTGTCACCATCAATCTCCCATAAATACCCCCAGGTTCACCTGTTTATTTGCCCCGTGTGGAGGTGAATCTGTTGGCTGTCCCCGATTTCTCCATGCCTGAGAGGGGGAGATGAAGTGTGCACTGCAGTATATCTCTGAGGTGAAGGCGCTGGTGGAGGATCGCAGCGGGGCTATAACTCATCGGCAGTGTGCGGGGGCCTGGCCAAGCATGTTTTAGATCACACTGCTCTCTTCCTGAGAAGCTCTGGATCCTGTGACTCAGCCTTCCTTTTCTCTGCCTGGCCTCTGGACACTGTTAATGCATGCAACGCTCATGCACACACACACACACTCATAAAAACACACAGTGAGCAAACACCCACACATGTACAGGACACTGTCATCGAAGAGAGAGTTGAGTCATTTTCTGTCATGCATGTAAGAACTAGTGTTACACAGGCTAGAAGCCACCTGGCTCTCATTGGGGATACAGTGGCTACTAACCAAATGGTGACCTCACCACCATTATCTCCACTCCACTTCAGTGCGTCTGTACTTCAGGCCAAATTACCACAGAGGAGTATTGTTTCTCTGCTTCCAAATAATCAAAAGCATGGTGAAATAATTGAGGGATTTTCTTTGGAGAGCGTCGCGGCAACGTTTTATGAAACCGGAGAGAAACGTAGTTGGCAACCGTCGGCTATTGCGGTTGATGTAAAATTGGCTAAGCGCTATAGCTTTGTTAGAGTCTCCTGATGATTGGAAGAGGTCTAGGATGGCAGGTGTAGAGTCTCCCTGCTATATACTGCGGTCTGGACGAGACCCGGGGCCCGAGCTCGGCGGTCGACGTTACGATTCCACCTCGAGATACACACACGTTCGCGCTGACAGTCACGCACACATGCGTGGCTCCTCAGTGTGCAGCAAGAGGTGGATTAATCACATATGAGCTCTGGGCTTTTTTTCAGATCCCTGCGTTTCTCATCTTACCAGTCGACTGCGCTGCTCGGCCAAGCTTTGGTGTTCACACTTTTCTGAAACATGCAGGAAAAGATAAATACCAGGGGTGAGAAGTAGGTCAAACAATAAGCTGCTTTGTCATTACGGTGACCCTTGTTTATACAAAAGCAGCATAGAGTCGAGTCGAGTGCAGAGTGGCAGTGAAGGCTTCCACCTTGTGCGCGGTGTGTATACGTGTGTTAATAGTCCTGATAGTGTATCGCTACAGTGTCATGCGTGTTGGAACCGACTGCAGCTACAGATATATTTCAAGTTAAGCTTCATCGCACGCTCGGCTGGGAAGCATCAGCGGCATCATTCAGACTGGATTTATAGCTCCAGAGAACATACTGCTGTGTGTTTCCACCATGAGACAGCCTCACACAGTCGAACCCTATGAATGAGCTATGAGCCATGTTTTGCCACATGGAAGGAAACGAGTTAGTCAGCCTTGTAGAGTGAGAAAGTCACAGCTTCTCTCGCCGCTCTCCCACCACATGAGTTTCCTTTCCGCTGCACGAGGCCGCTTCAGTCGGTTACCTTTTGTGTTCTCCCCTTGTGCAGTGGAAAAGAAGCTGACTCGTCTTCGGGAGGGGCGCGCATCGTGGTATGAATGTGTTGTGGAGAGCGGTGGGATGAGTTTGCTTGATCCTGCGTGTGTACGAAGACGCTCGCTCGAATATGAACCATATGAGGGTAGCACTTTGTCAGTCAGCTACATCACCCCCACCCCCTCTCGCTCGCTCTGCTCCCAGCTGTAGCGTGTTTGTCTTGGCCCGCGCCTGCAAACGGAGGAGCGATGCTTTTATGTAATGTACCATTGGAATCAAGCGCCCTCCTCTGCTTTTCCTTCCATGCGCTAGCTGCGGAGCAGAAGGGAAGCATGGTCTATGGAGATACTTGAGTCATCACGGGCTGTCATCAGTAGATGTGCAGTTTATTCTAACAGCCTACGAGATGATCTGAAATGTCATGCCAAATGAGCACAGCGGGTGCTGTGGTGGATGATGTGGCATCAGCTGGGTATACTGGTAGTTCATAAAGGCTATTTATGAACATTAGAAATGCATGTTATCAAACTTTTAAAATAATCATCAGTATTAGTTTTGGTTCAGATTTCACTAAATGATACAAATTGATATAATATTAAAAAATATGAAATAAATTATGATTGAGGACAAATTAAAATTAAAGGTATAATTCGAAAATACACTTTTTCACGTAGTAGCCATAATGTTTGTTGCATATGTTAATTAGGGCTTCCACAGTAACAAAATAATTTGACCCAAATACAAGTGTGGGGAAGTGGAGAGCGTCTGTAACCTCAACTGCATGATAGTTGCACTGTCACCTCACAGCAAGACGGTTTTGGCTCAATGTGACATCCCTGTCATAGACTGACGACTTGTCCTGGGTTGCTCCAGCTGGGACCGGCTCCAGTGACCCTGCATAAGCGGCTTGAATTGATGGATGATAAATGAGAAATAAAATCATTCATTTAGAAGAAATATGTAGTGTGACCATAGTTTTGTAAAGGTCTAAATTATTATTCCGAGTGAAAAAAGGCAACCAGGTGAACGAATAAACCAAAGATCAAAAGCATCTACCTCACAACATTATCATGTATATTGATAATAATAATAACACAATATGACTGTGTTTCCGTTTTAATAATCATTTGTTGTTTATACAGCGAATATTTAAACCTATTTAAACAGTTATTCATCAGTATTCATGACTAATCATCTACAATCTGCAAGTCTGTCATGTTTGGAAACAATATATAAATTTGAATAGTCGGTGAAGTATTAATAGTAGTATGTTAAACGTTCATTGATACATTAGATAATAAAAAAAATTCTTTAGAAAATCGAATCAAATTTGCCTCATGATGAGAGAGTGAGACTGCTTCATCCCATGGGTCCATCAAAATGAATTATTTTGAAATCATGCAGTCAAATCATATGGAATCGGTTAAAGCGGGACCAAAAACAATTAACGTTGAAAAAGACAGAGTGTTTCTAATGTGCCCTCTTTTTTTATTCCTCACTCCAAGTGACAAATGCATTATTTGTCCGCCCTCTTGATGCCCACATTTAGTGATCGCGTAATTCGCCGTGCATGTGTTCCTTGTAGCGTGCTGTGTGGAAAACTTTTGCTTGGTATTATATTAATAATATGTACTGAAAACAAATACAATTCCACGGTTGACTTTAATAAATTAACACAGTTTTCCACCCGCAGTGTTTGATGTGACTCGAGCAGAGTAATTACACAGCTTTCCCCGCCGAGGTTTGCGTGAGCACATAATTGGATTTTCCAATGCATTCATTTCTTGAAGTAGTTACATTTTCCTCTGTTGTGGGCATTGACATGCACCTCAAAGTCAAACAATGGCTTCCCCGTTTCTTTGACATAAAACAATGTTTTCCTATTTGTGAAACCCTCACCACGGCTCAGTGGAACTTTACGGTTTGATGACGGGCTGAGGGGCGTGATGATGCGGCGCGTTATCTATCAAATCTGCAATACATAATAATTCATCAAGGCTAACTCCAAGTAATGGACTAAGTCTGAATACATGGCACAGCTCTTGTCTTATTGGTCTCCTGTTAAGGTGTCTGTAAGCAAAGAGACATGAACATCTTGTGTGTCCTCATGTAGGTCTCTGGGCAGTGTGATCTGGGTCTCAGCTCTGTTGAGTAATTGCAGGGTAATCAGTCAATAGACTTATTTATCTGGTGAATAAAAGCACCTTGTATCATTCTGGTCTTGTGACACTCTTTATCTTTCCACCTCAAGCTAAATGAGCAAGGGCCCTCCACCTCCTGACTCTGGTTAAGGGTTTCACAAGAACCCTGTACCTTGATGAAAATATTTAAGTTCAGTCCTCTGGAGGGAGGTTAGATAATCCTTTAGACTTCTCCTGCTTATTTAATCTGCACAGGCACACCTGGGAGCTGAGCAGGACAACAACTGTTTGTCTGCGGCCCAGGGCTGGATGTCTGCTTGAGGACATCCCAGAAGTTGTTGTGGAGTGAGCCTGTTGCTCAGTCATCGTCACAGCTGAATTGACATGAGAGCAAAAACACGTCTAAGGTTTTCCATCCACTCTTTCATTTCAGATCTTTCTCTCCAGTGAAATGTCAAAACAATGGTAAAGTCCTTACATTTACAGTAGGTGCAGACAGAAACTATTTAGTTACTCAGTAATCTCACAGTCTGGAGAGCTCTAGAAAAAAATCCTGTCAAAAATGTATTTTGTCACCTCTGTATTTCTGCCATTTTCTAAATGAAGGTTGTGCGTGAACTTCTATCTGAGTGTAAAGTTCAGGTCGTGTCACATTTATGATTTACAAAGCAAGAATTAAGACTGGCAGAGGCCGGCCAATCAACATCATGAAAAACACCACGGCAGTGATCACATGACAATCATACAATATTGTGAAAAACTCTCTTTTCTTTCCCACATTACAAAAGTGACTTTTTCAAATGCGTCTACTTTGAAGAGTGTGAAAAGCTCCATTGTGGATGGTCTGAAACTCTGTATTGGTGTGAATACAAGGCCAGCTGAGAGAAACTAAGAGGAATAAGATGCATTTTAAAATGCATTAGCATAATGTTAAAACACTAAATCTATTCATAATTTAAAAAGAATACAAAATAATAAGTGTGGATTTATTTATTATGATTATGTTAAATAAATGATTACAGAACAATAATAAGCAGCTGTTTTATTCATCATTAAAATCATTTTTTAAAGCAGTAATATGATCATTTTTTAGTTCCAACTTCTCAAATGAGAACATTTGCTGCATTTTGTTGTCTGATAATGAACTGAATTTTGTCAGTTGAACAAAACAAGGAATTTGGTCATGTAGAACAGCTGCTGTTATTATTTATTTTTAACCTTTTTCTTTTCAATATTCTCTAAACTTTTAAAGGCCAAACAGTTAAAAGATTATTTAAGGAAATACCAGACCACACTCGTTTAACAGCCCTTCTGCCTATTAGCTGTGTTACTTCCTCAGAGGAAAGCACTATGACTGGCTGTTTTTATAAGTGGTATGTTGTTTATGAAGCTCCTCGTGTTTGTAACCTTTTGCTCATGCGGGCTGCTCCGGAGCAGAGAACGCTGTAGCTGTCCTCCACATCTGTGTGGCTGGCTGCCAGACTAATAAAGGTGTGAGGCAGCCTGAGGTCAAGCAGCATACTTTTCCTTACTGTAATCACATGGCCATCTGTCAGAACCTGTGCACCGCTCTCAGCACCGCTTCCCTTTGGCCACCCACCTCTGCCTCACATCACACTTGCACAGAAACTCAAATGTCTCACCGCATAATCATGTGCCTGCTATTCTGTTTCGATAAGAGCCCTTATTGTCCCGTGCGGCTGACAGCCTCCACACGATACTTCTGTGTGTTTTTTTTTTCTTCAGGAATTTT
>OMNW01006420.1:1029-12793 GCA_900303245.1 Selene dorsalis | reverse complement strand
GGCTAAAACGGAACTGCAGTGCCATCAATTATCCAGTGCGCAGTGGTGAGTTTGAGGAGGACGCAGCTCGTCGGACAAACGGAAACACAGCTCAGGACTGGTTTAGACTTGTACACAAACACTGCTGCTGCTGCTGCAGTGAAGCTGGATCACTACCACAGAGAAGCTGATATCAATGATACAGCTACCTGACTAAGTGGCTATTATTAAGCCAATGAAGTAGCTACTCTGTGACTGATTTAATGTGATGATTATACTATTTACAGTATTATATGACTGTTAGTCTGATCAAACGATTAGAAAACACAGGACACACTCCATCATGAACTTTTATACTGTCACTGTGATCAGCCCACAAGACTCAGCAGCATGTGCCTGTAGAGGAGGAGGTTTGTGTCAGTGTGACACTGAAAACTACAGTGGACCAGTCACCTACCACCTGTTAGACTAGTCATCACCGGTCGGATGTGCACCTGAGTGGGATGGGATGTGTACCTGAGTGGGATGGGATGTGTACCTGAGTGGGGTGTGTACCTGAGTGGGATGGGATGTGTACCTGAGTGGGGTGTGTACCTGAGTGGCCTGCAGGGACGTCTGCAGCTCCTGCAGCTCCTCCTCATGAACTTTCCTGAGGAAGGAGATCTCATCCAGCAGTGACTCAACTTTCTTCTCCAGCTCCAGACGCGCCAGGGTGGCGTCGTCCACGTCCTTCCGGTAGCCCTTCAGGGTGTTCTCCGCCTCCTCCCGCAGCCTGGTCTCCTCATCCAGCTTCTCCCTCACGCGCTCCAGCGTGTCGTTCATCTGCACGCAGTCCAGGTGCATTTGGCTTTTCTCGTGCGTCAGCTCCTCCACGCGCGCCCGCAGCTCACGGATCTCCTGCTCATACAGCTCGTGCAGGCGGGACGGCTCGCTGTTGCGCTGGCGCAGCAGAGTGACCTCTGCCTCCAGGACTTTATTCTGCTGCTCCAGGTTGTGTACCTTCTCAATGAAGGACACGAAGCGGTCGTTGAGGCCCTGCAGCTGCTCCTTCTCATTGGTGCGGATGATCTTGAGCTCGTTGGTGACTGCGGTGGACTGGGTCAGGTCCATCGCAGAGTCCGGCATGGAGAAGACGCGGCCTGGTGCTGCTGACCTGCGATAGGTGGTGGAGGACATCACGGATTGGGGACCATAGGTGCGGTGGCTGCTGCGGTATCCCGCAGAGTGCAGGCGGGACGGGCTGGTGCTGCTGCCGAGACCGACGCGGCCGGACCGGGGGGCATCTCCGAAGATCTTCCGATAGGAGCTGCTGCTGTAAATATCGCTGGAGTAACTCATGTTTCCTTCACTTCGGTGGTGTCCGGTCCCACTGCTCTGTACGGGAGAGAGACAGAGTGTGCGTGGAGTTCAGGAGTGTGTGAGGGTGAGTGTGTGTGAGAGAGAGAAAGTGAGATGCGAGTGATGTCTGGCCAGGACAGGTGCTTTTATAGTGAAGGCGCCGACGCATCATTTGACGCAGAGACAACAGAAGATGAGGGGAAACCTGCAGCTTTTGCAGAAAGCCTCCACCCTCTGGGGAGACACGAATTCACTCATGCAGCCCCTCACCTCTTCTATGAAGCCCAGGCATCAACACAACAGCTCTATATGAAGATCACGTTTTGTATGGGCACTGTATTGGAGCCAGTTTGACCTGAAAACTTAATAAACTTCACTTTTCATTAAGTTACTGACGCGCGATGTGTTTTTGTGTTCTCACTGAAGGACGCACAGTAAAACCACACCATTATGAAATCACATGTAAAATGTCATTTTCCCAGCACATCTGTTATCCCACTGGACTGTCTCATGTTACCTCAGTCCATACTGTCCACTGTCATTGCAGTTTTTCTTTGCTGTCCCAGCAGAATAGCAAATGGGATCGATGTGTGGAGCTGTGCGCTATAGAGTGTGTTTTGGTGCTGCAGTCCACATCCAGCCGCCCTCATCCTCCCCGACCTCCGCAATATCGGAATACAGGATGAGACTCATTACAGCGACCTGATTGTTGCTCTCACGCAATGTCTCAGTCTCATCACAGTCCTGGACCGTGAAAACATCACTGATGCTGCGGGATATTGCAAGTGTGACCTCCTACTGGCCGTCACCATGAACACATGAAATGGATCATAATGAGTTATGTTTGCCAGGCTTAAAGATTGCTCTTGGCAAAACGCCATATGCTATAAATCAAACTTCCATCACCATCAGGTATATGAAATACTTGGAAATAGTTATCCGAAGATGTGTCTGAACTTCAACATATACATATAAGTTGTTTTCTGACAAGTATCATTATTGTGAGGGCGAGCTATACCTCCTGCAGACCTGGGTGTCAGCTTGGTGAAAAACGTGTCATGTCCGTGAGACGTACAAGTGCTGCGCAGAGCTGTCGCTGGCCTTGGTCCTGATCCAGGCAGGAGAGCGACCACGCCCCTGTAAAGGAGAGAGCTCACACCCACAGGACTGCAGCCTCACCACCACCACCACCACCGCCTCCACAGCCTCACACCACACAAGGCGCCTCTGGTACACAGAGCGTCTGGAAAACAGCCCAAACAATGTAAATGTGCATCACGCCCAGTGCCAAGTCATCTTAAATCAGTTTGGGCTATGTCTGATGGTGCTGCTTTTACAATGAGAGTGCGATTAGTTTTCTTTGGACCAGTTAATAAAGCCTTAACACAACATTGTCTTGATGAGAAAGCAGCAACAGCATATCTATGATAGAAAACCTTGATCAACCTTGAGCTCTTAAACAAAATAACTTTAAATGTTCTTTTGAGTGTGACACAGTGAGTTTGCTTTTTCTTTGGTGCAGATCAGCTTGTTTCATCTTAAAGTGATCCAGTCTCTAAACTTTTGTCAATAATTAATTAACAATTCAATTTATGATGTAATGTAGATAGATAGATAGATAGATAGATAGATAGATAGATAGATAGATAGATAGATAGATAGATAGATAGATAGATAGATAGATAGATAGATAGATAGATAGATAGATAGATAGATAGATAGATAGATAGATAGATAGACCTGTTTATTTACACATGTTAACCAGCAGGGGACGCTAAACCATCAGTGATACTTCACATGTCCAGCAGATATGAACTGATGCTGAGCATGTCACACGTAAGCACTAACCTCAGTCTGACTGTTTCTACAGTAACACTTTCCTGTTAGATCACAGCCTGTAGAACTGTTTACATGACAGTGAATTTATGGCACAAGGATCACAAATGCAAGACTTATGTGTTGATCAGTCCCCAAGGTCACACAACTACCCCGTAGTCAGGGGTGTAAAGCTGCAGACATCAACGTCTGGTGAGGCCTTCAATCATAAGGAATGAGAAAACATCATTGGGCATATCCGCACTCTTATAATAAGTCTGGCAGGTAACTTGAGCAAGGTAATGTGTGTATGTGTGTGTGTGTGTGTGTGAGAGAGAGAGAGAGGGAGAGAGAGAGTGAGAGACACATATTGTCGTGCTCAACCAAGGCCACCCAGCCATTTCTTCTGTCAGTAGTAACAAAAGGACCCATTGAGGTGAGAGGCTGACTGTGACTCAGCAGGAAATGACAGGTAGCCAGAAATGTCTGATTTCTATCATTATGTCCTCCTCAGCCTCCTCATCCCTGTGTAGAGTTACCACAGCCCAGTACCAGGACAGAGAGCGCCTTCATTTGATGAAAGCATCATAGCAGCCAGTAATCAAATGCTGTTCCACTCAGTCAGTTCAACTTCACATCAGTAGCTAATACAAAACTACTCTGGTCATGTCAGCATCATAAATCAGCTTTCATTTCTGTGTGTAATGTTTTTGCTTCAATAAACAACTACAACATTAGTTCTGACACAGCAGTGTAATGAGAGTAAACAAACAGGACCACAGTTGGCAGCCTTGAGCTCTCCCTGCTTCGCCTTTTGCATGGAGACAGTAGTTGGATATGAGGGGAAATATGCAGCACTGGTGCTGTACAACAAAAACACAGGTAGAGGGCGCTGTTCTTCCACCAGAGACAGACAGGAAGAAGGCTTTATGGCAAAGGCAAATGGTGGAACAAGTGAAAGGTTAATGGGAAAATGTCCTCTCTAAAATATATTTTTGTTGAGCAGTAAAAGGAAAAGAAAACACAAACACACATGGAACAATACCTCACTAGCAAGGCTCACTGCGACAGTTACTGGAACTGTGTAACCATTTACATAGTGGTTTACACCTGCGTTCTTGTTGCTGTGACCTATCAAAATGTCTGCCATGAGAAAGGCCTACAGTCACTGTCGGTGTGCAGCTTATCAAAAACAAGCCAGAACAACTGAGCGATTATCAGGAGATCAACACCAGGAGTTGATTTTGTGCAGTCATGTGCAAAACTAATGTGTGGGAAATGTCCAGTGTCCCCAATTTGGCATCAGAGATTAGCTGTTAGTATGTAGCACCATATTTACACAGTGGTTAAATAGCTTTGCACGGTGATTGGTAACAACAGAATGTTTGTTTAGGATAACACAGATCACAGTGTTTCTGAGTGTTGAAGTTCACGTGGGTCTCCGTGAGGGCCTTGGATGTTCACAAGCTGTTTTGATCTCGTCTGATGACACTGTGCACAGCTGATAAATATTATGTATTAAGTCCTTTACTAACACAATTTATTAAAGTAATGTGAGGATATTATTAGCAGCAGGAAAATCAGAATGAGGAGGTTTGGAAGTTTTAACACCCAAGTGGCAAACAACAGGAATTATATAAACATTACCGTAGCAGAGTCATTCCCATTACTTTCAGCTGTTGTCTCCCACTGAAACCGTCATGTTTGCTGTCTAACCAGCTGAAATTCAGGATGAGTGTCAAAATTACTACTGGTTAAATAAAGTCCAGTGGCTTAACAAATAAACTGCCCAAAGTAAAGAGACAAAAGGTTGGTTCACAAACACCGAACTATGTACATTTAAAGAGGAACTATGCAGGATTTTTACCTCAACTATGCTACATTTTTAATTAATTAAACAGCTTCAGAGTAATTATGATGATTAAATAAATGACTTGTAACTTGTTACAGGGAGAATGGAGGCTCTCTGTCTTCCACATAGCACCTCTTGGCTGAAAACCAACCTTGCAAGATCAGAGCCTCCGACCTGGTGTCCCCGATCTCCTCTCGGCGGCACAGGGACAGAAACACGCCCGTTACCTGTAATCTCTTGTTTGTGATGGATAAGACTGCACAATTATACACATTGTAACGTCATATATGAAAAATAACGTTATCTACCTCTCCATGGATTGCTTAAGCTGTTCTGAAATGTTCACTGATACATAATTATACATACCTTAGCATTTTCTTCATTTTTATACACTGTAAATGTCAATTATTTATCATAGTATATGGCCAATTTTTCTCTACAGTCCTACTGCATGAGCATCCTTGATTATTTGTAAAAGGAAAGCCTTTCCATAAGGGAAGCAGAAAACATTGTAGTCCTTTAAAGTAATGGAAACTATCTTATAAACAATGGTAGAGGATAGCTGTGAGTTCAGAGTTACCCTGTTGTCTGTTTGGATATGAGGTGAAGGACACCCAGCCTCCCCCAGTCTACATGTTGTAAAACCATGTCACCATCTTAGTGCTGAGGGAAAGAGAGAATATTATTTATTTACACTGCCCCCTCCATGCCCCAGGTGACTCCCCTCATCAGCCTGCTACACTAACTTTTTCTCCCTCTGCATTTCCAACCACTGCTGCTGCCAGCACAGCCACACTCCTCACTGTGGTTTCATCTAATAGACTTGTAAATACAGTAAAGACTGCTCCACAGGGCTCCTACATTCAACACAGCAACAAGGACACAGTTAGTGCTATCTGATTACTGATTACTGGAGGCATCATGGTGTAGTTATTTAACCACAGGTAGGATAAATATTATACTGTCTATTCATTGAGTGGTAATATTTCTCTACACATACAACGGCATGTGTCTAAGTAGAAATTCCAGATCTTCATGGGGGCCGCAGCACAAACCGCTGTCCTGTGGCCCTGCAGCTTTGAAACTACTTTCCTTTGGTGCTTTGATATGCCAGGTGCTACTCACAGGCGAGGGCTTCTGTGAGAAGCTTTACTATGTGCCACGTAGAGGCCACTCCACTCGCTCGCTTTTGTTCTATCTTGGATGCACTGATCTTCTCTGATGTGCACTCTTCACTCCGGTCCCCCGAGAGCCCTCTTTCCCACACACAGACGATCTCCTCCATCTGTTTGCATATACACATACGCATGCAAAGCACACATATATACATACACTCAATTCCCTATCCCTTGATCTAAGCTGTCTGCAGTGATGGAGGATGATCTTGTACGGCTGTTGCCACAGAGCGGCTCCCTGCGCTGACATTATGATGAGACATGAGGCCAAACTGTGTGTGAATGCTGCAGCATTTCTATTCAGGTGATGAAATCCAGCAAGCCCCAGATACACCCATTGGCTTTGGTGACCGGATGGCCCTGCAGGATGAAAGCAAAGAGAATTGCTTGCATCCAAACAATGGTCTCTTCTCCCTGCTGCTTTCAGGGAGGTGTTACCACAGTGCGAGGAGCACCACAGAGAGACTGAAGAGGAGTTTCAAACCTCATGACATTAGACTTCTTGCATAAAACCTCAATGACTCATTTTAGGAAGTTGTACCTCATTCATGCTCATCTTAGTTGTGTTACCGTCAACAGAGACACCCAACAAGACACAGACAAGGTAAAGGTTTCATGCGTGCTTTCACATGGTGGTGGGGGATTACAGCAGATGAAGGCAGAGGGCTGAGAGTAGAGATGAAGGCAGGGCTGAGACTGTGGCTGGATAACTGATCAGCACACCGGGGGAAACCAGGAACCAGGAAAACAGGCAGCTGTGCAATGATCCTGTGCACAGGGAAACGAGGATTAGCTCAGTGATCCAAACGACATAAGAGCCAAAGCCTTGAGTCCGGAGAACACGAGCTACCACACACTGACTGAAACAACCACAGGGACGTGGAGCTGTAGCTGATATACCACTGAGTTGATGAGTACATGGATCACAGGTGTGCAGGTTGATCAGCAACCATGAAGTCAGGAGAGAGAGAGGAGCACCCCACCCACACTCCCTAGTTCTGTCTGAATGTATAGACAGAGGACTCACAGTATCCCACAATGCATTATTAAAAGTAGTGTATACCCAATGGTCACTAACAAAATATCATATCTATATATATCACAATGCATTGTGTTGATGTTGACAGACAGAAAAAACAGACAAAACAGACAAAAGCAAACGGACACACCCAGAGAGACAGGGGAGAGCACGGGGGGAGGAAAAATACAAGAAAGTCAATGAATGAATGGTGTGGAAGTGTTTATTGACAAAGCTTTAGATTGTAAAAGTTATACCTCCTACTGAGCATCAGTAGAGGGTTTTGTGTTACAAAGTCTGAAATGAGAAGATTACAGATCTGTTAAACTGTTATTTTGACCTGTGACTGTGTTGAAAACTGTCCTGTAACGATCCAGAGTCATGGTGATAAACCTGTTCAAACATTTTGACTCACTATGGTGGTAAATGCACAGGCGTTACCGTAATAACAATGGCTCAGTTCCATTATTTGTCCCGTAAACCATTAATCTTTCATCAGTGTCATTACCACACGTGTAGTTTTACCTGTACAAACATCTCACATGTAAATGTAGTATGAAGGCCAGGTGTCCATGGGGTAAATAACAGTATAATAAAATACAAAAGCAGAACAATTGAACAGTCTTTTCAAAATAAAACAGTGTAAAAGGAACAAACAGTGTAGAGTCATAGGACTAACTTGTAATTATCTTCCCACTGCTGACTGTACTTAATCATCCTACAACAGTCATGACTGTGGGGAGAGTCCGGGGGTGAAGAGAGTCATTGTTGGTGACTTGATGTCTGTTCAGTGATTTAATGGCTGCGTATTCACTCAGGGCTTGGTGTGTTGTGTGTTTCCATGGTGCACATCATCTGCGTGTGTCATGGGGGTGTGTTCCCTGCTTTGCTTGTCTACTTGTCTAAAAGCCATTTTGCATATGAGTGTGTGTGTGTGGGTGTCTTGTTTGCGGGTGTGTATGCATACGATTAGTTAGGGAGGACCCAGGAGGCAAAGGGCAAAGTAAGCTGGTTGTGCAGGGGCTGGATAAGCTGCTGGATTGGACTAATCTGACAAGGAAGGACGCGGAGAGGTGGGTCAGTAGGCCCGTGACCCTGACACACACCTCACAAACAAACACACCTACTTTACACAAATCTGTCATTTCTACACACACATCAGCAGGTAGGTTATGTCAATACACTCAGCTGGTGTGCTTGGCTCAGGGTGAGCTGCATTGCAGTGTCTGTCTCCTGTTTCATGTGCAGATTAAAACGTACGGTGTGTCCTTTGGTGGACGGGTTATTGCAAAGTGCTTTATAGTGAAGGATAGATAGATAGATAGATAGATAGATAGATAGATAGATAGATAGATAGATAGATAGATAGATAGATAGATAGATAGATAGATAGATAGATAGATAGATAGATAGATAGATAGATTGATTGATTGATAGTCTGTGATTTTGACATTACACTGCTTGTGATTTTAATAATGTTTTGATTAGTTTTTAAGCCATTGTCCTGAAGACACAGTATTATTCATGACTTGTTATTGTGTTGCCCAGAATGGAGAACATCAAAAACACAACAACACATGGTTTCAATGGACAATTTTTTGATTTTCATTGTGACCATGATGTATCTGCTTATGTGCAGTAACAGGCACTGGAAGGTAAATGTCAAGTCTGATGCATTTAGGTGGTGAAAACGGTGGACAACACTTGTGTCCTTCCCAGAATGATCTGGGTGAAATGTGATGACTAGGGAACTTGAGTCTCCGGCCAATGACGACCAGGCCGAGGCAAAGAATAATAACGAAATGATTCTAGAATTGACAAGGTGTTACAGAGCTCTCTGTGGTAGAAAAATACCCTCCTCCTATGGCTCCCTTCCCCCTCAGCAGTCAGACAGCTCCAGGAGGGATGTGGGATGCTTTTCAAGATGCCCATCCCCCTCTTTCTTCTCCTTTCTCGGGCTTTGTGTTTGTTGGTTATTGAGCTGCAGTCAGATGGCTGTGATCATACAAACCTGGGATTTGGCCAATAGATTACTCTGAAACACACAGGATGGCTGGCGAGGATCAAGCCCCTGTGGAGGCTTTCTTTCATCTGCTGTGCAAAAACCTCCTCATTACTGTCTATTCAACCTCTACATGAAGATTAGTCATTGTATGAGAAGCTGGTGGGTTGGGTTCCTTGGTAAAAGCCTTCATTTGTTCTTAGGATATAATTAAGGTCCAGGCATTTTTGTCTTGAAAGCACAAATAGAGACAATGACAAGGTGGTAGGTAGGTAAATAAGGGTTTCAAATGTTTTATTCCTTTAATATCACTGGCAAATATAAATTGCTGCTCCACAATTCATTTTCAAAGGGTTTTTTTTTCTCCACATCTGAAGTGATTTCCTTAGAAGACAGTGTCCAAATTCTCCAATTCTTAAAAAGTAAGTGCACAAAACATCCACCTCTAAGTAATTGTTCAACAAACAGACACTTGACCTTTCTGAGGAGAAAGGTGGCAGGCGACGACAATGTTCATGGAGCGATGACGCAGTGTTGTCTGTGTGTTGGTGTGTATTTGTGTAATGCATGAAAGCACCACGCCTGAGACTGTCACACAATGAAAAGGAATGACCTTTGTGATACATTTCCATATATCATATTAGACTCATACATATCATATACTTCTGTCAGGTCGTACATTTGTGTCTGTTTTAAGGCATTATTAGCCGCTTTGTATGCAGGGACGAAAATGTGCAAAAACCAAATATACACATGAACATGAGTTTCCCCTGATGCTGAAACCTGTAGCTTAAACAACTGGTCTGACTGTAGTCTTGTTCTTTGAGAGATTCCACACCCGCTTCTTAAGGCAGATGCTTAGAGCACCAGGGTTTTTGTATAGGGGAGGTGGGGGTGGTGAGGAGCATTAGTTGCACGCACACACACACATACAATGTCCCACCTCCACCTCAGCACCACGGAGGCCGGCGCAGCGTGTGGAGGAGGGAGTCACACACTCACACATGGGCGCATGTGCAAATAACATACGTACACAGATGTGGGTTGGCAGGACACAGACGACCGGTCATGGATGGAGGACAGGAGGAACCATGAGACGACCACAGACAGACATTAATGCGTTAAAGTTAATACATGGAGTCTTTGTCAAGTGGACTTTTTTTTTTTTTTGCATTTCACTAGTAAACAAATGAAGAGAAAAACCAGAACAGAAAGAGAGCCTTACAAATTCTTTTTGAAACCGCCCACCCTCGACCACCCCAGAAAAAAAATCTCTCTGAAGACAGTGACGTAATAAATACACACACACGCGCGCACAGTCGCACATATCGTATACACATGCACGCGTCCACAGATGGTGTTCCCGTGAACGCATCTGCACACTCACGCCTACTTTTCGTTACGTTATTTCCCCTTTAACCTTCAGTCCCCCTGACATCGTGGCTACACAGTTCCTCTGTCTGAAAAGGTTTCAATATGACCAAAAAGAAAACAAAAAAAACAAAGGAAAGCAGCATTCCACACTCAAAAGACTAAACAATCTTATATGTATTTTTCTAATTTTCTTTTTTGTGTTTTTTTTGTTGGTTGTACCATCTTCATGCTTTAACTGAGATTGAGCAGTGGCGGATGCAGCAGGAGCAGGGGAGGTTCCTTTGGAGATGCTTCGATCCTCTCACCCTGCCACTGATCACTCTGAACCAAACAAACCACTTAACAAGTCTCACAAGGGGCAGCAGCCATTTTGTTTGAGGTTCCCAGGCACGGAAGACTGGTCGACAACAGGCAACACGCACGGCTGACCTCCACCTGGCCACCAGCTCCTCTCACTTTTACACTTTTTTTTTTTTTTTACTGACATTTTTCGAAACTTATGCTGATTTTTTTGTCCTATTATCCCTCCGTTAAAGGGCAAGGTGGCTTTGAAAACAGCTAAAAATGAGACTTAACCACAAAGAAAACATTTCATTTCCTAGGAGCACCGTGCCCAATTCTCAACAGACACAAAAGCCTCGAGGCACAAGAGACATCTCTAAATACTCTATAGATTGACTAGGCTGTGCAAACAAACTACACATAGGAAACTCTCAATAAACCTCACAAGAAGAACATAGGCTATGACTAATTAAATAGATTTTTATATTTATATATTCATCTATATATTTAATATATCTAATAAATACATTTGTTGATAGACATAGAGATCTTTCTGTAAACTATTTACATTAAAAGGTGTATGCTTTTTGCAGAAACAATAAATAGCTATCGAGGCGAGGCGAAGGAGAGAGAATCTGTGGTTTCAACATGTCGGTGCTCTACAGGTGTGAACATACTGTACAGAAAGAGGTGAGCTCCCTCAGCGTGTTCCCACCCGAGAGTCAAAGCCAGTCGTTGTGTTTCTCGAGCTGAACTCTCCCTTCCTTCAGTAAACGGCAGGAACATCCATTCGCGAATATAATGCTATCAGCCTCACCCGCCTGTCCTCTCTACATAGTGGAATGTGCTCCAGTCTCTCGACTGCTCTCAGTAGATAGGCTCTTTCCCTTCCTTCTTAATACCTGGTGAACGGGGCAGTGAAGAGGAAG
>OMNW01006416.1:7646-18095 GCA_900303245.1 Selene dorsalis | reverse complement strand
TGGAGTTAACCAAGCACGGTGTGAGGACTAAGCTTGAGGGAGGAGAAAAAAAAACCCCACAGCTATGACTGAGGTCATGAGAAAATCTATTGTTCAGTCTAATGTAGAGTGGGGATTTGGATTTGAAGGACGTCAGTCAATGAATCCTGCCCGGTCACAGCAACACAGGCCGTCATTGGACAAGAAAAAGAATACGATCACTGACAGGATACCCAAACCAGTCCATCAACTGCTCAAAGTTTGAAGGTGTCTGGTGTGATCAGATCACTGAAGAACATTCACTTTGTCTTGTGATCTCCTGTTCCATGTGTTAACTAACTTAAGTAATAAATACTACAATGTCTTGGGAGAAACTGATAGCAGTGGACAGATGAAATGCTCATGATTACCACTGATTACTGGAGTTTGTTGTCAAATGTGGCCCAGGGTGTCTGTCCAGTTGATGGCCTTCTCTCGTGGTTGAGCACAAGCTAATCTTTCAACAGAAAGAAGTTCATATTGATAGTGAACACAGGTTTTATATCACTTCTGTTATGTTCTTATTGTTTCCTGTAGCTGTCCTGTCTATCTTGGGGAACGCAGCCGTCCTGATCAGCGCAGCTCGTCGCCTCACCCTGCTCAAAGCCCCCGAGCTGCTGACGGTAAACTTAGCTGTAACTGACATTGGCATGGCTCTCAGCATGTATCCTCTATCCGTCGCTTCAGCTTTTAACCATGCTTGGCTTGGCGGTGACACATCTTGCCTTTACTATGGTCTGATGGGAATGATCTTCAGTATAACCAGCATCATGACTCTGGCTGTGATGGGGATGGTCAGGTACCTGGTAACAGGAAGTCCACCAAAAACAGGTAATGTAGGGGTTTGGGAGCACTTGAAGCAAGTTAAGCCTGAGTTCCTTTTGATTACCATTTGGCATTAAGAAATAAATATAGTAATCTAGTCATAGATTGCAGGGGAGTTAGCTCTAATGGAAAGCAGGACATTAAATGGTGATGAAAAGCCTTTTTTTGGAACACACACTCTGACCCACAAACCTTTTGAATTCTAATCTTTAACCATCCGTGCTGCTGTATTGACAGGGCTCTCTGCTCTTAATCCTCCCCTCACTTAAGGCTTCATTCTTTTCAGGGAGGTGGTTTTAAGAGGACCCCTGACTAGCAGTGGTAGTACACACAACATGGTGTGCTGAATAATAGATAAAGCTTGATGCTATAACTAACATTTACACTGCTTAGAAATGTTATAGTAAACAATCTTACTCTCAAATGAGGTATTCTCGTCCATTCCCAAGAAGGCACTGTATATCTTATAATTACTGAACACACGTACTATCATGAGTCAGTCCAATCAATACACGTCAGTTTGTTTGTAAGCATAAAGCCCACAGGACACAGACTGCCTCAAAACAAGACCAGCTCTGCAGTAGCATTGCAGTATGTTGCAGCATAATTGGGTTAATTAATAATAACAGATTTTTCTTTTCTGGGAGAAAATAGGGAAATATACAATATACAATATAATATAATATACAATAAAACAGGAAACAAGAGACACAAACAATGACAGTTTCTTTTATACTTGTGAGTGTGATTGTTTTTGACCACCTGCTGACTGAAGAGAAATCTACCGTTGGACTCGTTGATCATAACAGTTTTCATGTTTGCGTGAGGGTTATCTCTCCGAGAATAGCTCCCTCAAAGACCAAAACATTTCTTATGAAATCAGTCCGAGCAGTTCTTTGATATGCCTCTCTAATGGTTCAGCTCTGCTGTTACTTGCAGACTCCTCAGTTACTTGCTTGCCATTGAAAGAGGTGATGAAAAAATGTTGTTTGCTCTTGCTGCTGTACAAAAGCCAAACAACACTCACTCAAAATCTGTCTCTGCACAGGTATCAAGTTCCAGAGGCGAACTGTCAGTATTGTGATCAGTGGGATCTGGCTGTATGCTGGCCTGTGGGCTTTGTTTCCTCTGCTTGGCTGGGGCAGCTATGGGCCAGAGCCATTTGGACTTGCCTGCTCGATAGACTGGACTGGCTATGGAGAGTCCCTAAACCACGCAACCTTCATCATGACTCTGTCTGTACTCTGCACATTCATGCCCTGTCTGGTCATCATCTTCACCTACTTTGGTATTGCGTGGAAGCTGCACAGAGCCTACCAATCCATCCAAAGCAATGATTTTCAATATGGCAATATTGAGAAGAAAATCACTCTTGTAAGTATAGGATGATCAATGTTGTATTGACTCCATCCTTTCAATCTTCTTACATTGATTAGTAAGGACATGAAACCTCACACAACCTCATGCAGTGGTTAAAGGCTCTTAATCAATATGTCTGATTAAAGAAAGGGTTAGAGTAGCTTAACGGCTATATGGAATACATGATTTCTGATCTTGGCTCTTATACATTTACAAGCATAGAACATGACACATTTGTTTTATATTTGGACCAAACAACAGTAAAGCAGCATGTATATTTATATTCTCTATCAATCAAAACTTCCCATGAAAGTAATATCTCAGCATTGTTCATTTTATTTTTAGAGTACTGGCACATTAAACTATTGGGGGGCATGATTTAAAATTGATTGTAGTGATCTCCTGGCTGCATATTATCTTGATTGTTCTGATTACACTGCATCTAGAGAGCTTTTCTATTCCCTCTCCTCTGTGCACTTGAAGCAGCTCTTGAAACACAACTGAGAAAACAGTTTTGCATGAGAGGGGCCCTGAGAGAGTGGTTCAAAGGATACAGTTACTACAGCATTACTCCACATTTTCTTATTGGTAGTGGAAATGAGCTCAGCGAGATACCCCTGGGACTGGCTGGTTAAACAACCCCCTGATTCTGTGTTATGTTATGTTGGGCTGAGCAATGATGGGCAGGAGGCCAGCGCTACTGTTTAATGCCTGGGTGAGAACAGAAGCTGCCGTTTACTAGAGTCAGCCACCTCACAAGCTCAGCAATTCACTTTAGCAGAGCTAGCTATACTTTTCTGTAACTATTTTACATTACACAAGACGTTTAGCACTGTAAAACACAACAAATCCACTTGTTACCCCCCACAGTAGGTCACAATACTAACATATTTATATAGAGGACACACTGAAATTAATTACGTTTTATCTCCCTTATTTACCCCTCCTTCTCTTATCACTTGAGAACATACCCTGGTATCTAAGTACGCCCTTTTCAGGCTGATGTGACGAGTAGAGTGCTGATGTGATCTACCTCATCAAACCATCAAGACCAACAAGTTGTGTCCATGCATATGCAATTATGTATCTGGTTGCGTGTACATGCATATTCATGACAATCCCATATCCAACAAAAATGCAACAAAATATATTTCCTGCAGTTCTTTAGATTTATTTTACAGCTTCTGTTTTAAGAAACATTTTTAATGTATGTAGGTGCAGCATCCATCAAGGTTATGACAGTTTAAAAGAAGCATCAGAGCTGCCTATATGCAAAATCAGTCAGTCAACCTATGACTGACTTTGAAAGAGCTATTTTCTAAACAAGATTAAGCATGATGGCAATTTTTTGGATTTTGATAAACCTGTAGATGAATGCCACTACGGGGAAGTAAGATCAAGAAGGAAAGTGTTTCACTGATGTGCTGGTTGTGCTTGACTGAGCACACAGGGTCAGTGTTTTGTCACAGGGGGTCTCAGTGAGCACAACAGATTTGTTTGTGCTGCAGAAAATACCCCGCAGGTACAAACATTAGCCTACTGCATTTTCCATCAGAGAGCAGAGTGTTCCTTTCTGAGCTGTTATCCTTTTATTTATAATGACATTTAGTTTCGTAAACATTAAGTCAGATCAGAAGAGTTGCTTACTGTTCATCACCTGGAGGTACTGAACAAAAGTGTATCTATCTATACAGAGGATGTTATGTTTTGTTGTTTGGGATGGTCAAATGTTTTACATGTGATGTGCTGAAAAACCCCAACACATACAGAGCACTGATGTTGATTTCACGCTTTTATGTCTTTAACATTAGCTTGAAATTTATATTTACATTTGATCTCTTTTTATTACTTCATGTACCTTAACATGACAGCGTGGGTGCTGATGATTTGAAGTAACTAAAGGGGGAATTTACAATTCCACCCCATTATAGTGTTGTAACCCCAAACTATTCTTTGGAACTCTTTCTCAGATAAGCGGGGGGCATGTTATTTTAATAATTCCCTCCTCTCCTCTTTTCTCTTATACTGGATTCTTTCATTCTCCTCTATAGTGTATTTCTCCACTTGTACTCCCACACTCTTTCATCTACTCCTTTTCAGATGGCTGTGATGATCAGTCTTGGCTTTCTTGTTGCTTGGACCCCCTACGTGGCTGTCAGCTTCTGGAGCATGTTTCACTCCCAGGATCAGGGCCACATGAGTCCTTTCATCACCCTGTTACCCTGCCTGTTTGCTAAGAGCTCCACTGTATACAACCCTTTCATATATTTCATCTTCCGGAGAACCTCGTGGCACGAGCTCATGCGCCTCCAGAGACTGGTGTTCTGTTGCTCTCATCAAGGTAATTCACCCGCTGAAGAGGGGAAGATAGAAGACAAAATGGCTAAAGACTCTGATTGCACTTTTGGAGACGGAGCGGACAGAGCTTGTGTGGGCCTGATGGGAGCTCCTGGAGGACAGACTGGAAGTGAACCAGTAACTGTGGGTTAATACTGTTGGTGACAACATCTCCGTCCTTGTCATTAAAGAAATAGAGTTTATCATAGAGCATTTTTTGGAAGACCAGTAAGACCAGCAATCTTGTGTCTATATATTAAATATGTGGCTTGAGTACACAGCTAATTAGCTTAGCTCACAACAAAGACTGTTCAAACATAACTAAATCCACCTACTACACTACCTTCATAGTGGAATAATGAACAAAACATATTATGTTGGCTTATTCTGTACAAAAAGTAAATATACAGAATTGTTTGGTCACACTTGCTGTATGTAAAAACTTTACATGGATGAAACTGAAACATATTCTGTGCAGCACCTTTTACCAGTTGTCACCACTAGTGTGTGTGTGTGTGTGTGTGTGTGTGACGTTGGCCTCCTGTCAACAAAGTGTTTGCTTCCTATTCGTTTTCCATGTCATCCTCAGAGAAAGCCATCTTTCAGTTACCATGTGCAAACACTACTTGAGCAACTGGACTTGTTCAAACTGATAGCAGAACACTACATTTGTTCCCTTTTGTGCATCTGTTGTATTTATAAAAACCACACAACTGTCAGAAAACCTTACCTCCCATGGCCTTCACATGAGGCAATTTTCAGATGGTGCACAGTGCAGTTTTCAGTGCAGCACAGACAGAGTGGGCACACATTAAAATATTTCTCTGCATGAATTTTGGTTCATTGTGCTATTCCACAAAAAATCACACATGGTTTTTCGATCCTATTACGCTAATTGGAGCTTGAGAAGGAAATGGGGCTTTCAGCCTTGGTATATAATAGATGAAAAAGACAAAGGAGACAGCTATGTGGGCAAGAATGGCTAAGATAACTGCAGATGTTTGTTTTTCACACGACATCAGAAGGGAATTAAGAGCTCAGATAAAAGGATGATTCACTGGTATTTACTTTACTTTCTGTCATGCAGCAGAAAGGAGCGCAAACAAACTGATCATACTGATTGTTCAGCTCAGGATTAAATGGAAAATGCACATGTTTGTGTTAAAGAATGAACTAAATGGTCTGGATGCACATTTGTTCAACATAAAAAAGCATTTTTCTTGACTTGTGTTTGTACATAAATCCGATATAACAAAAACCAATCATTCAGTGTTGTGTTTTCATTCAGTGCTCCACAGCTTGTGCCCTATAATTCTGAAATATAGTGGTCACAGTTGAGTCAGAATAAGTATCCAGTTCACCCATAACTACGGCAAATAACAGCCACAAAGGAATGACATAAAAACTGGAAGCACGGCCAGAGGAAATGACAGTGAGAGCATGAACAGTAATAATAATAATAACAACAATAATAATAGCTTTTATTTGTATAACGTTTTTCATACATTGCCGTATTACTCAATGTGCTTAAGATTCATCTCAATAGTGTAAATAGTGTATATACATACATATCTATGAACAAAACACAATACGAACTCTAAAGAAATAAACTATTAAGTACTGATAAAAAAAAATAAAAAACATCAAGTGAAGACTGTGATGACAATCACTCACCCTAGAGAATAAATAAAATAAATTGGATCAGGCTGTTTTTCATTTCTTTACCCTGCCAGCTGAAGATTGCTGCTTATATCCACAGCTGCTCTCAGATGCAGTGTATTACATGAAATGTAGTCGTATTTGTACAAGAACAAATATTTTTTATACATAAACGTTATAAGTGAGTGGACAAATATAGATGAATACCCTACTTGCCACAAAGGCAAGTGAATCCCAGGATCCATTTGCATTCACACTTCAAAATGAATGTGATCACATGTGGCCCAGACCATATCAGACTGTGATCTGAGAGACTGGATCTCAAATGTGTCATCAGTGCATGTGGGGGCATGTGTAGAGCTCTTATGTTGTGATCAGCTTACTGTGCTGAAAGGCCGGTCTGTTCCGGTTATTTACCTGCTCACCTCTATGTGTTGCTTTGTCTCACTTCAAACCTATGATTCAGGACAAGGTCTGTAATAACTGTAATGTTCTACTATTGTTGACAGGAAATACTTTCTATTCATTATAACAAAGCAAGCCTTGGCATTGACAGTTTAGTTGCGGTCTAGTGACTAGAGCTGTCTCCGGCAGTGGAAAACAACAGCTAACTTCTTCTGAAGTTAGCACACCAACCAGCTGGCCCCTGGGCTCTGTCTGTTTCATTACTTTCTGAAGACATCTCAATGCAGCCTCCGGTCTGCCCTGGAAAACTAGCACTGATCAGGTTGTTCTTTTTAACCTCTTGTCTTGTACAGTAAGAGCAACGATGGCCACAGCTCTGACATGTGCAAACCTGCTCCCAGCAGCCACAGAGAAACAGCCCCTTTAGATCCACATTTTCAGAGATATATATGAAAAAATTTATTATGCATCTAGACGGTTGTGTTTCTTGGCTTTACTGCATGAGCAACCTCCCAGTGGAAATACTGTATGATACAACTGTGATAATACAGAAGAACCCCAAATGGCCACAAGAAGTGGTCGAACTCAAACAAGAGATCAGGTTGAATGAGTCAAGCGGAGGGAAAAGGCCACACAGTGTTATTATAAAGTTGACATCTGAATCTTTTTAGTCCCAAATTAAATTCTATTCACCGTCCTAGTATTGGTTGGCACATATCTCATCAACTAGGCATATAAAACAGAAATAATCCTAATATATACCACTGAAAGTAAATTAGTGTGAGACTTTTTTAATCGAATTTAATTGAAATGTATGTCTTTGAAACATAGAAAACGGAGAATAACACATCTAGTAATCTAAAACCACACGGAAAAATTATTTACACTTGCTGCGTTGACCTTACTGAAATTGTTAACATTCTCACCCCCACATAGAAAGATGACAGGCCAGTCATTAGCAGCTCCACTCTCAGGCCAACACACTGACTAATAGCACATGCCATGTCAGTACCACTAGACCTGTTCGTATCCTGGCTGCTCTTTAAGTTAATATGATTTTTGATATATTTCCTTGAGGAGATGTGCTGCCACAAACACAGCTCACACTGATGGCCTTGTCTCTGTTAACTGCTAGGACAAACGGGAAAAAGGCAGGAATAGAAATAATGAGGAAATCCAATCTGCTTCAAACAAGTCTGTCCCTGAACGTTCTTCCATTTTTAAAGATCCACCTCTGTTTGTACAAAAGAAAGGGGAAAAACATTTCCCATCCACAACATCCATGCCTGTGAGCTGTATGATACCCTGTGCTTGCGGGCTCCATATGTTGGAAAAACCACCAAAAACTTGAATAAGGCCTAAGAATCACTTCAACAGTGTTCACCATGTCTTCATTATGTTGCTGTGGTGACAAGGAGGACCTACTCAAACAATATGAGGCTTAACTGGATCTGTACTCTGAAAACATTTATTTCTCAGGGACCAAATCCTGACTTTATTTAACATGTTTCTGTGATTATTGATATTCAATATTTACTGTTTATATGAGCTTGTGATCATTATGTTGTTGTATTTGTAAGCATCAATGTTGAGTCATGGGTCTTTGGAGCTTTCTCTTTTTTTAATAAGGACCTACTCGCAGACTGGAGTGGCTCAGCTGAGGCTGAAATACTTGAATGGGTGACTAACCCTTTTATTTTGGTCATTAACAAGTAGATGCTTTTCTTCATAACATGTATTATTTATTACCTACACAGGTTGATTTGTAAATGTAACCTGTAACCTAGGGGGATAGGCATGAATCTCTATGCATTTAGTTTATGCACATATCAGTCTGTCAGTACATGGACCTTTTCTATGATACCTGAAACTATTATATAGTAAATTGAGTGTGTTCTGTTTAGGAGTAGGAATAAAAAATAAACTCTTCATACCCATTCTGTATATTCAAAAAAGAAAAAAGCATGGTTTTCATTTTCAATACAACACAATCATCATGTTCATCTAAATTAGTCTCATCTAAGCTGCACTGAGAATCTCCTTTCATAGTCATCACAGATGCATGGGCTATGAAATGACTTTCAGTGTTCTCAAGTGCAGAGACAAATGGAAGGGTCCAAATAAATCATGATGAAAAAAGGGGGATGAGGGGAGCCTTAAAGGGTTATGATAAAAGAAAATGAGTTCAGCATGACGGGCAATATGAACGTCGGTAACCCTCTGCACCTACACTTTAGTTTCTTTCTACATTTAGGAAATGTTATTCTTATTTAGTGTACATTTACATTTTTTGAGCATATTATGAATAAATAACACACACATTGGTCTTGTTTCATACAATTTACACACTTAATTTAACATTTTTCGATTGTACATAGGTTCTATTTGTAGTGCGCACATGAAGTTACTTTTGTACAGTCAATTTTTCATTTCTTTGATTGAATAGGTTTCTAATCTGTGTTTTTGGTGAGTTACCAGTGCAGAGGGTCCTGCTGCTGCTGCTGCTGCAGCTGGTGTCGGGCCTGAGTAAAAGGTTAAGTTAGAGTTATTATTTCTGCAGACTATTAGTTTAATTCATTTTGTTTCATTCAGTTGTTAGAATATAGGTAACTTGACAGTCCTATTGTCCTGTTTTGTTTTGTTGTGTGTCTGTAATTTAGTTGGTAGTCTTAATTGTTTGTGTAACCCCTCTCTGTGGACTGGTCTGACTAGCCAGAGTATGCCCCAATTCCAATCTGCCCCCTAAAGACTCAAGCCCTGAACCCTCACTGACTTAATTGGCATCAGCTGTAAGTGACTGAGTGTGAGAGTCTGTGAGGAACCAGATGCTATAAACAGGAACTGAACAGCACTTACCCTCTTTCACGTTACTGTTGGGTTAAAAAAAAAAAAAAAAAAAAAAAAAGGAAAAACACTGAGCTCAGAGAAAGTAGAGAGAGTGAGAAGGGAGGGGAGAGAGAGTGTGTGTGTGTGTGTGTGTACAAGGAGAAATTATATTGGAGAAATAGTAAACTCTGAAAGTGGAGATGGGGAGGGGTGAGAGTGTAGACACTGAAAAGCACCTCGGGCTTCTAAGCCAATGTTTGACCTCTTAGATCAAGGCATGTCAAACACCTATAAGAAAGATAAGAAAGACCGGTTCTGAGAAAGATAAGGAGGACTTGAACAGGTTGAGACCGGTTCTTATCTGAGCAGGTGGATATTTGTTTTGACCAATATATCAAAAATAATTGACATTTATATTCAATTTAAAAAAAACAACAACAACTTGCGTTTAGATAAGAAATAATGGGGTCAGATTTAATGAGATAAACTCAGTTTGAACCATGCATGAGGAAGGAAATGTGACACCATTAGCAGCAAGAGCAGGCCTTACCTAGATGGGGCAGGGCCTATATTGAAGAAAGATTACACCATTGTTTCTGGACAAATTATATTAGTTTTAAAAAGAAAATGGGAGGTAATCTCCACTAATTTGAATAAGAGGTAGTGCTCTCTCTAGGTAATAAAAAGAAAGGTACAGAGACCAACAACTCAGTCTGGTGTAGAACAGGGTTTATGTCCATTTTCTTAGGGTAAACTCTGCTGCACCAAACTTCATCTCCACTTTTTCCAACCATTTTTTAAGAAGTTATTTTAGATAGACAGATAGATAGATAGATAGATAGATAGATAGATAGATAGATAGATAGATAGATAGATAGATAGATAGATAGATAGATAGATAGATAGATAGATAGATAGGGCCTTGTCGTGTACTTAATCATGAGTACAGACTTTTGATCTTATACTGAATTGTCTCCTGAATTGTTCACAAGTCCTCCATCATGATGTACCAGTTGTTAT
>OMNW01006409.1:5857-20818 GCA_900303245.1 Selene dorsalis | reverse complement strand
GGTCTGGCACCGGCGGTGTTGTCCTTCCAGTTCAAATGAAGGACCAGTTCCTCCAGCCAATCAGCTACGATTCATGTCACCTGAGGGTACCTGCCTTTTCCAGTTTGTCATTGTGTTTTCTGTTTTGTTGTTGTGTTTTCTTTTCTGTTATTGTGTTTTCTCTTTTGTTGTTGTGTTTAGTAAATTGTCGTTGTGTTTTCTGTTTTCTTGTTGTGTTTCTGACTTGCCGTTGTGTTTTCTCTTTTGTCGTGTTTTCTTTTTTGTTGTTGTGTTTTCTCTTTTGTTATTGTGTTTTCTCTTGTTGTTTTGTTTAGTAATTTGTCGTTGTGTTTTCTCTTTTGTTGTTGTGTTTAGTAATTTGTTGTGTTTTCTGTTTTCTTGTTGTGTTTTCTGATTTGCCGTTGTGTTTTCACTTTTGTTGTGTTTTCTGGTTTGCCGTTGTGATTTCTCTTTTGTCGTTGTGTTTTCTGATTTGCACTTCAGGGCCACCGTAGGTTACAGCAGTTTCAACGGCAGCATTGATGCTCAAAGCTCTAAAGTTGTATAAGTCATAACTTCTGAGAAATCTATATTCAGAGACTTAATCACAGTCATTGAATCATTAAACACACAAACAGCTGAGTCCACCTAAACAAAAATGTGCCCTAATTGTTTCTAATTGCTTACTTAATTGACTGAATGAATTATCGAAGTCTTACACATAATTATGTCTTCATATACATTTTTCTCACTGTTTTGCCTCCATCAGCTCCCTTCTCTTTTCTACGAACTTTTAAAAGTAAGAGCTACTTATACTTTTGAAACATCAGTCATGCCATGGTCTGGGTAAATACTCAATTTTGATTGGCCGCAGGGTGTCCGTTAAAAAGTGATAATGGACACCCACAAAGACATTCTGGTCAAACTGTCTGATGACAGTTCTAAATTATTGCGTTGGCTCAACCAATAGTTGGTACCCTTGGCAACAGAGACTCGGAGTATAACAGGTTTTCTTCAGCACATCATGTCCACTGAGTATTTAACACACAAGTGGTAAAAAGTGCACTGGCCTTCTGAAATAATACTTTGCATCACAAAGTCTCAAAAGAGTGAAACATTGCTACTCATCTGTCTACCACGCAAGAGCGTCCTCTGTGGGTGGTTATTAATGCAACTGAAAAGTAGTTCAAATGATCAAATGTACGAAATATGATACAATGCAAATTACTTTATTAATTAATGTAATAAGTTACATTACTTTGATGAAGTAATTGAAGCAATTATTAATCTTTATTACATTCCAAAACCTCCCCATCATTACTGGCATTCTGTCCAGCAAGTCACTGATGTCTTGGCGTCCTGCCTGGGGAGAATCTCAACGCTGATAGGCTGAGCATCACTCAGATATTTCGCTGAAGTTGAATTTTTGGAACAAGCCCGTCATTTGTGCCGCTGGCACAAATTCCTGTGTATTCGCGTCTTTGCATTGACTTAGTATGTAATATTGTCACGTGAAAAATTAGTTTCTTGTCCAGTGTGAACGCACCATTAGATGACACACAGGGTTTAAAAGTAGCACCCGCCACTCGCCAAATGCGTGTAAAAATTTGTTTTGGCGGGTAAAATAATTAGGTCACTCACCATCGGCAGGCAGCTGGAATAAGCCAACTTCACGATATAACTGTCATCATTAATGCCAAACACTTAAGAGACACAGTTTACAGCAGATCTACTGACTGCGTTTCCAATTTCAAAGTTGTCCCTCGTTATCCACCTTGATTCAACATCCGAAAATGTATCAAATTATCTGTAACGTTTGCGTTCAGTCGGTCATTCAGAAGAAGTTACGAACGAAGTTAGCTTGTAGTGGTTAAACATGTGGAGACACATTGCGATGGTGACTGTCAGGGGTTAGGGTTACCACATGTCCTTTATAATACGCAGTCATCCCATATTTGAAGATTAAATTGCGCATCCCGTTTTGAATCAATATGGGAAAGGGTTTGTCTCGTATTTCCGAATTGTCTTGAATGCAGCATCATCCCACTCTCTTTCTGTGAAGAACTGCCCAACTCTGCCCGTGATCACCTAAAACTCGGTGTTTTAATCACAGACGAGTGATTCATACATTTGGCTCAACAGTGTCAGTGACACTGAATATCAGACAAGTTGTAATGTCCGCGAGTGTTTCCTGTGGCCTGTCAGACGTGTGACAGCTTTAGGAGGACATCACTCTCCATTCACAGCAAAGCCTCTGATATGATTTGTTAGGCTGAGGTGTACAGACAGATAGCTACAAAGGTTTTTATTTAATTCATTATCAAAATATAACCTAGTGCTGTGGAAAAAACAACTATGATTTTGATCTGGAAAATTGCATCCTTTTATACTGTAGGATAGGAAAAAACAAACATCACCACAGTTATGGTATTCAGTCTGGATTAAGTTTATGTACTGTTTAATGGCAGTTTCAAAAATCACACATTCCTCCGAAGTCTATTAATTAACTTGTCTATTGGCATCCATATTCCTATCATTTCCTCATCTAATGTTAAACCTAAACCTTTTTTTTTTTAATGTTTTTGCAACAATTTAGTGTAGGAGGGAGGTGTGTGTTAAGGTTGTCGCCTAAATATAAAGCACTGGGGGAAACCCTGCTGTTTTAAATGACCTTGTGTTGTGAGCAGTTCAGTGGCCTGTGAACACATATTTTAGCTGGTAAAATTTCATATCTTACCTGCCATTGGTAGGTAGTTCAAAAGGTAAATTTTATACCCTGATGGCACACCCCTAATGTGTGTTTCTGTATGTATGAACAGGGGGAGTGTGTGGTGGCAACGGGTGCCGTCACACTCTGCAGCATGACTCATTCTGCCAGCTCATACCATAGCCCTACATACGCACACAAATTTCATAGCCCCATCTCCTAACTGTAGCCATCACAAGTAAAACCATGCTACACATGCACACACACACACAAACACACACACACACACGTGAATGAGATCAAATACTTGACATGTATTTGATACCCCTCGCAATTGAAAACAATAACAACCACATGACAACATACACACGCTTGCACTGCATGTGTACAGCAAGGTATCAGCAATCACAGTTTCTATGTGATTGATCAGGTTTCTTGAAAACATCAAGTTACAGCAGGCTACACTTTTAATGACCACGAGCATACTGACTTTTCCATTTCTGTGTGTGCGTGCGGCTGCGTCTGTGTGTGTCTTCTGCTTGTGCGCATCCTCTGGTTTACTAAATATCACCCTCCCTGCCAGCTCAGTGAGCTACATCACCTATGACAGCTTTGATCAATGAGTTTGCTTGATCTTTGAAGTTTGGAAATTTCATAATTTATCTGTAGGTAAGAAATGTGAATGTGAGTGGATGGTTGTTTATGTCAGATGGTGTCTGATCCATTCATCAGAGGGAGTGATTCAGTGATTATTAGATCAGCAAAGCCATCACACGCTCTGATCGAGACCGAACCGAGCAGGTTGTTCTGGTCGCACAGTGCAGCATGCGCTGAGGTGACACGTCCTTTGGCTTGAGGCTCTGGGATCACGTCTCTGTGTTGGCAAACATCTGCCTGATTGAGGTGTTTTTGAACAGCACATTGAAAGGAGCTCTGTAGCTCACGCTGACATCGAATCGCAGTGAAAAAAAAGGGACAGGTGAAAAGAGAATTTCAAATCGTGTCATTCAGCTTTTCTCGGTCTTGAAAAAAAAATGTTCCTGGTGGATCCTGATCCTGATGACAAGACATGCTAATCTGCATTGGTAGCATAAGGTCTTTGGGTTAAAATATTCACCGAGGAAATGCTGGGGCTTTTTCACAGATTTCTAATGCAACTACCAATTTTGCCTCACACTCACAATTAGGTGAGAGAAAACACTTGACCTGTGCATCTACATGACTTGATCTTGGCAGTATCACTAAAAGGATTGATAAAGCAGATTAGTGGAGCATATTGAATACCTCAAAGCAAAAAGCACCACATTTCCTTCTAGAGGATCAGAGGGCTCGCTACATTCATTGCTTCTGAAGAAAATGCATTCTAGAGGTCAAATAAATGGATTACATGTATTTCCTCACATTTGCAAATGTGTCCTCAATGGAATATACAGTAAACTGGGTGTAATACTCAATGGAGGCTGTGTTCACTCAGAAAATGGGGTAATGGTGTGACGGGACATCACTGTACTGTGATGTTGGAGTTTATTTGTATCCGTTCTTAAGCTGTCATTGTGTCATGACACCTCTCCACACTGATTACTATGTGTTAGCCTGAAGAGGAGCCGGCTGGACAAAAATTGAAAGAGCTGCATGATGGAATTAATGAGCATCATCATTCTGATATTAGAAGGGAAACATTTGTGAGTTTGAAACAATATTCATGCACAACAACTCTATCAATCTCTATTCCAGCCACTGGTAAGTCAAGCCTTTACTCACACACACTTTGATTCCTGTTCTCTGAGCACTTACAGGGCCACATCCAATCTTCCCTTTCAAGGTTATATCTTGGAAAGAGCTGTGTTGAATCAGTTAGTAGTTTTTTTACTCAGAAACAATTTATATGAAATGTCAGTTGGGCGTTAGACCTGGACGTAGCACAGTGATAGCAATGACTAAAGACACTATAAGGAGTGCAGACCATAAGAACATCTCTGTCCTTATCCTCCTTGAATGATGAAAAAAAATCTTGTACACTTCTGACTGGAAAGCTTCAGCGGTCTCACAGGAACCACACTTAAGTGTTTGAAGACCTACCTCAAAGACAGACCTTACTTTGTGAGTCTTGGTGAGTGAGTAAAAAAAAGTTTTAACCTTCTCTGTGGCGTCCCCCAGAGCTCAACACTCAGTCCACTTCTGTTCTCTCTGTCAATAAATTGTCCCATTTGGAGACGTAATCCATGTCCATGGTGTTGAGTTCAACTCACACGCTGATGATACTCAGTTGTATCTATCCATTGCCCCTGATGACAAGGATGCTTTCTGCTAAACTTCTTCTCCAGAATATAACATTCCAACTTAAACTTAAATGAGGACAAAATGACGTCCTTATCATTAGTAACAACACACAAAAAGACAAACTGATAAGCAGACTCACTGACCTGGCCACACAAGCAAAATCATACTTGAAAACTGTTGGTGTTTACTCCGTTTTTAAAATCACCTCATCAACATAACCACCCGAAGATGTCAAGAAACTGACCATGCCCTTTTTCTTTTCTAACTTAGATTCTGACAACACTTGCTTCAGGTTTACAAAAATAAAAAATAAAAACAGAAATGAAGGCAACTTTGACCTTTTAAGAGGCAGCTCAAAATATATTTCATGACTTGATTTTAATTAATCATATCACTGGTTGGTTCTTTCTTTCTTTCACATCTTGTTTGGTGTCTAATTAATATGTCAGACTGAAACTTTCTAAAAGAAATTAAATTATTGAAATTATTAATTATTGCCTATTGTTTTTTTTCCTGTTCCAAAGTATTGTTATGATATCAGCCTTCAAAAATCCACTATCTTTCGACCTCTCTGCACCACTGTTACATCTGTTCGTTTTTGAGATGCATGTCTGAACTGGTGGTCCTGTTAAAAAGAAAATGCATTAATGTAATTGCTTCGGGTCCATTCATAATGTAAACATTTAAAGTTTCTGATAATGCATCATGTAGAGGAACAATTTACAGCATTAGTTCTGAGAATCTCAGTCATGTCCAAGTAAATAGAAATTGTAAGTAAAATAGATCTGACTGGAAAAAAAATGGAATCAAATGGAATTGAATTTGGAAAGTAGAATGGAATGGGATGGACCCTGTGGAGTGAAATGGGTTCAGCAAATCCATGGTAAAACTCAGTTCTATTCCCAAAGGCTTCTCTAAACATACAAAAGTTCCTCACCCAACGCCACTTAATAACCCATAACTACCAAGGAAAATAAGTTCAGACATCTACAGAGCTATTTACTGTATTTGTGTCTTTACTGTAATATGTACATGAATATAAATCTAGAGGAAAAGTTCTTATCTCTGAACGCAGGCTTCATGGTAAGTCAAATAGTTCTGTGCATTCATTGTTATTTTAATGTGGTCTTATTTTTCATGTGATGCCTCAGTGGAGGTTGAAAGCTACTAAACAATGTAACTGCTTTGTTGTTTTTCCCTTTGTACAATATCTTCTCCTTTGTTCCATCATCCATCTCTGATCTATCAAAATGCAAACCACAACCTAATAATTGTTGTCCAATCACTTTTGTGCTCATAACCAGACATATTGAATGAACGTAACAGCACAATTGAACCAGCATCTTGGCACAATAGTTAAAGGGTTAGGTAAGGAAAGTTAATATTAGGGCTAAGCGATATGGCTTTGAATCAATGTCACAGTTATTTTAAATTATTTGTTATCTAATGATAAAAATAACCGTACGTGAAACATGTAAGTTTCGTACAGCATGCTGCATCTCTTACTGTAATAACAAATGCTAGACCAAGAAATCCATAGGGATGATATATCAGCTGATATAAGCTTGTAGATATATCGAATAAGGTTTATGTCTACCAGTAAGTAGCCCGAAAACTGCATTAGATGAATGCCAAAGATATATTTGTCATTGTCAGTGAGCAATGACAAGTTTATTTCTCAGCTGTAAAAGGGGCAATAAAATGGACCAAGCTGTGACAAGCGTTTCCAAAACACACACAAACTGTGTATTTTCGCCTGTGGCTGGGGGAGAAGCAGCAAGCTGTTGTTGTCGTCAAATGGATGACACTTGAATGAATGCTACATTCTGTATAATTAGGTGTGTTATAGTTCATTCATTCATTCATTCTCTATACCGCTTATCCTCACTAGGGTCACGGGTGAGCTGGAGCCTATCTCAGCTAACTTAGGGGCGAGAGGCGGGGTGCGTATTATAGTTTCCCTACTAAATTCCTTGATAACACATTAGCAATAACTCCATTTATCGAAGGATATACTGAACTGAATCTAACTCTAAAATTAGATTCTTTTTTTCACTTGGTGACTCAGAAGTTGCCTGTGTGTCCATCCCCAGAGTTACAGAGTCTGGATCTGCCACTGTGAACCACCAGCTGCTTCTTGAGCCTGTCTAACACATGTTGCAAATCCAACTAGTGTTTTTAAATAAATATTATTAAACTTTGTCTGTATTACCTGTACATAGCTCTATCTCTCTCTATCGCCTACTCTCCGAGATGGCTATTTCTGCTTGAGTTTTTCTGTTTCTCACGAGACGAGAGCTGGGACTCCAGGTCGGAGGTGCTGATCATGCAAGGTTGGTTTTCGGCCAAGAGATGCTATGTGGAAGTAAGAGAGCCTCCATTCTCCCTGAAACAAGTCATTTAACGAGCACAATTACTCCGAAGCTGTTTCATTAAGGTAAAAAATCTTGCATAGTTCCTCTTTAAAAAGGAAGATTTTCCTCTCAACTGTTGTTGAGAGGAAATGGGTCTCTGTAAATACTATTATGAAGAGAAGCTCTAAACCTTCTCGATTTGTGAAGTGCCTTTAGATAACTTTGGTTGTGAATTGGCGATACATAAAGGCAACTGACTCGACTATGTTTATATTGATTTACTTGAAATATTCAAGAAATCTCATCATCAGGTGCCTTGAAGTTCCAGCACACAGCCGGGAGTGTGCCTGTGTGTGTGCTTAAGGCTGGGTGAAGTCCTCCTCTGTCTCCATACCTCTCACTCACACAACACTGCTGTCTCTTTCTTTTTTTTTGCCTGTCATTTCGTGACAACTCTCCTGTAGGCCTGTGTTACCTTTCTGGCTCACCGTCTTTCTCCTTTCTCTTGCCTCTTGCTCCAGGGAGCCACCTACACCAATTGGCAGACAGTGTGATCCTTTTGCACAAGCACGCACTCACGCACGCGCACACACACTACAGTGTAGTATAGGAACCATCTTGTGTCTATATACACCAGGTCCAGAAGGCCCTTGAAATATGCACAGCAATCCCATGCATAATACATGGGCACAGCAGGAGGAAAGAACTTGTGAGCTGAGTGGATCACCACCTCTCCACCCTACCCCTCTTCTCCTTTCCTCTTTCCCCTCTCTCCATCAGACTGTCTGCTGCTGCTGTGTATATGTTTTAAATAACAACTGTCTCAGGGTCATTTGTGGGTCAGAAATTATGATGGAGGGAGCACATGAGGGCTGCAGCGAAAAATAGCAGCAGGAGAGGGAATAAGACAAGACAGTGTGGTCACAAAGACAGACGCTTGGTATAAGAACACATAAAGTAAGGAGAGAAATGATTCAGTGTTTGCAGTCAGGCCTAACCATGCAGCAGTTTAAGTGGAATCACTGCGTGACAAAAGGTCAGAGAGGCTGCAGACATTATATGATGAAATGCTGTGGTAATCTACCAGCGGTTTCGTCATTTACCTCAAGAAAATGATGCACTGTTCCTAGAAAGCACCTGCTGCATATGCACAAAAACAACACTGACACATTTGAGCTGTTAAAGTAGTGTGACAGAATATTTAAAAATGCCCCGACATGTAGCTGCCTGCGGCTTATACCTGAATCACAACTTGAGTCGAATCTGAGCTGTGCTGACTTTTGGTGTGCTTAGATTGCCTGCATTTTCTTGTTTATAAATATGTTTTACTTTGTATTTAGTATTTTTATGTTTTTAGTATTTTTATAGCATCTTCTCTGTGTGAATTTCATAAAGTTTCCTGTGGTGTAACATCTCCTATCAGCATAATTTGACTTATAATTTGGTTCAGATGCTGGTAACCAAAAAATATCCTCTCAAAGGCCAACTGGAACTTCACTGTATTACACATGTATCATTGAGAGATAAAGATAGCTCAGCTGGAGACTGTCCTCCAGTAAAAAAAATGAGCCCATAGGTTGTCTGTGCGGCAGGATATCATGACCCATAGTTAGATTGGTTGCTAGGCGATATCTAGGAGCCATACCAATAATGGCAGGAGCAAAGGGTGGCATAGCACAAAGAGAGACCAAGTCCACATCAGGGGGAGACTCAGGTGGATGGATGGGTCATCAAAACACAGGAATATTCGAGTGGTGTTCGATTCCCATGAGAAACCAGCTGTTAATATTTTTCCAATTATCCAAAGACGGTCTAATGGTGACGAAGACGAACTGATTTCAACCCACGCTGCAATCTTTTCATAAACCTTGCCAAGACATGTGTTATGACAGTAAGCATGGCAGTGAAGGTAGGAAAGCTTCTCTTGGTCCAGTCTGTGAATGCAAGAGTACTATTGCAGGAGACACTCCTCTGGGCTGTATCAGAGATTTGAAAAAGACATGTATGGTCATTCTGGGTGTAGGAGTCGTGTCTCAGTTGATGCTGATAAATAAGATAATGGTGTAAATGACAACTTAGCAAAATTTATGTGCAGATGAAGACAGTGTCACAAAGTCCACTCTGACACCAGGAGTTCGAGGTGTGAGTATTTTGTCAACAACCCTCGGCAAGGTAAAAAAGAAACAGCTAGGTTGGCAGCTGTTTTACATCATAATGAATACTGTTGTGAACCTCGGAGGGAACGCTTGCACAAAAAGTAGAGTGACTGACTTACAACGAGCTGTTTGAGGCCTTTGAAGGACTGCTCCACAGAGTTGGCGGTGAGAACCTGCCGCTTCATCGCTGCCTGCTCTCCCAGTAAACGAACCATTAGGTCTTTCACAGCATCACCCTGCAGGAAAACATGTTGGAATTCATCAGATTACAGCTGGATTTTACATCAAGAGCCTGGAGAGTTGTAATGCTGTCTTTGCATAACATCAAAGTTTCAAAATACCAGAACATCACTTTTTACTGGTGTTTTCATTATATTAAGTGGATAGGGGCAGAAAAAAAGCTTTAATCTGGACATCCCCAAGTTTTGGACAGGATGGCAGACAATAAAAACTGTTACCAGCACTGAGAGGAACTGAAGAAAAAATAAATCAGACAACATAGACTGCAGTATTTCAGCTGTGGAGTGGCTCTAATTTGTTTGTTGAAAACTGGTTGTTAGTGGGCAAAAACACCAAGATAGTGGAAAAATATGTGAGTTTTATTTATTTATTCATGCAGAGATTCCAACACGTTCTGAGGGGATAATGAACACAGTCTGAGCTGGGAGGTTGGTGCACAACATAAGATTCAGCTGAATAAATAAGTAAATTGTTGCTTCATCAGGGTTGTTTTGGAAAAATGTTGCTGTTAAAAGAGCTGAGAGGATGTTTATGAGAAAAAAAATGATATAGAGGAGCAAGGAGGGCCATGTGTATGAATGTTTACAGATAGCTGTCTCCACACCATTTGTGTTGTACCAGAACAGTTTTGCACAGAGAATGTGTCCAAACTGAGAGTTTAGAGCTGATTGTTATTACTAAACCTAAACCCATAAAATTAGACCTGAAATTAGTGCATTATATATTCACATACAGGTGCATCTCAATAAATTAAAAATCATGGAAAAAAGCTAATTTATTTCAGTAGTTCAATTCAAACAGTGAAAGTCATTTACTATATAGATTCATTACACACAGACTGAAATATTTAATGTATTTATTTCTTTTAATTGTAATGATTGTGGCTTACATTTAATGAAAACCAAAAATTCAGTAAATCAAAAAATTTGAATATAGTGAAAAAGTTCACTATTGTAACCTAATGATGTCACACTCTAATCAGCTGATTAACTCCAAACACCTGCAAAGGTTTCCTGAGCCTTTAACTGGTTCTTAGTCTGGTTCAGTAGCTGCACTATCATGGAGAAGACTGCTGACCTCCATCATATTCTACTTTATTGAGATGCACCTGTATATAAAAACATTATTTTACAACAGTAAATATATGCATTCACATTTAGTTAGAGGTCTACTACAATGCTTAAGGGTGGCGTGGTTACTTTTAAAATAGCTCTCTGTAGAGTCACATAAGTTGTGTCAATGTTATCACGGGCTGGGCTGTAATACCCATGATGAGTCAGGAGTCAGTGTGAAATTAGTGTGCAAAAATGCATGCTGACATACTGGGGGAGGAGAATTTTCTATTTTCTTAAGCTGCATATTGCATGATGAGCAGTATACTGGTCTTACCTGCAGGTTGTCAAACTTGAGTCCCGGCATGGTAAGTCTGTTGGTCTCAGCATAGGCTGGGCTGTATTGCTGGGTGGCCACAGAGATTAACACCTTTCTGGTCTCCTCCAATGGCAACCAGGCATCATGTCGCCTGTCCACCTCACTCAGGCTCAAAGCTGTTGCAAATGGATCATCGCTGCCTGAGAAAACAGCTTGGAGCTGGTTGAAGGGCTGTGGCTGAGAGGCAGGGGCTGTGGTAGGGGCTTGAACTGGAGCTGGGACTATTTGAGGTGGAAGAGGCTGGGTCTTGGCAGTTGTGGTATCGGTAGGGGCGGGCCCAAAGACTGAGCTATGGGCGAGAGGTCCAGAATCCATAGGCCCTCCGGTGGAGGAGATGGATGAAGAAGTGGAGGAGAGTTGACGTTCAGGGGTAGGGGCTATGGGTGCAGGGCTGTTGCCAGGAGTGATCTCTGCATTGGGGTTGGAAACAGAAATGAAGGATGAGGGGGCAGTAAAGGAATCAAAGAAGTCAGAAGCTGGATTGGCCTGTCCGTTGTCAGTGAAGAACTTACTGAGGCTGGGACTGGGCTGACAAACAAGGGGGGCTGTCAGCTTGCTGGGGGTCACTGCCTCATCGTTTACCCCACTACTCCCCATGCTAAAGCTGGGGGACTTGATGAGTGTTGGCTGGAACCCATCAGGAACCAAAGATTTAGGCTGGTTGCTGTGGCTGAATATGGTGCACACTGGTACAGGATCATCTTTTGGACTTGCCCCTCTGACTGCCTGTGGTGCTGGTTCCTCACTTTGAAGGTCAGATGGGCTCTGTGTGTCACCTAGAGGTGAAGCACTGCCTGTGACTTGGTCTTGTGAGTCCATCTGCTCCTTTGTGTTATTGTCCTCTTCCTCCTGAGAACCATCTTTCTCCTGTTCCTCTACTGAGACTTTAATCTCAGTTGTTTTCTGTCCAATATCACTTTGTTCTTCTTTGTCTCCTGGAGTTTCCCCTTCATCCTCCTCCTCCTCCTCCTCCTCCACTCCATCCAGAAAAGAGTCAATGGGACCCACGTCATTCTCCTCACTGTTATTGGGTGAGTCAGAAATCATGACGCTCTCCATCATCTGGTCGTTGAGCTTGTCCATCAGGCTTTCTGATGGTGTGGCATTGCTGTCCTCCTGGGGGGTGGCAAAGCCCCCACCCAGGTCAATGCTGTCTTCCTGAGGTAGGATGTTATCTCCGGAAGGGGTCTGACTGGAGGGTGACTCCAGGGGAGCTGGGGCATCACTGTTTACATCCTCCACAGTGATGTCCAAAGTGACTGGCCGCTGAGCAGGAGCCTCCCCACTATCCATCTTACTGCATTTACTGTTAGGATGAAAACACAGCAGTAGACGTTACCACCTGTACTTTCCACAGTGACTTACCAATAACACATTATAGCTTCTATCTTACTCACTTCCTGTCTATGTAAATAAACGCTTTTTTTTTTAAGTCTCTTATCGCCATCGCTACAAGTATAATGGACGAGTCGGCTAGCTTGAAGTTCTTTCACGACAGAGCCGCTGATCGGGATCCCAAGATGAGACTCTTGTCTGTTTTGATGTAGGCTATATTGCTAAAGCTACATTAGCCGGTGGGCTACAGTAAGCTAACTTAGCAGCTGGTTGTGTCAAATGCATACTTCTCTTACAGCTTCTCGCGCTTTAAAAATCATGACAATACTACTGTCAAATTCATACCAGAACGCAATGACAGGCAAATGAAAAACGGAAACACAAACACGATAATGTTTTTACCTTACTCCAGACTGACAGCTAGAGGTTCCACCATAGAGTTCCACAGGAAAGCTACACGTACGGTGCCCCGCAGCGGACAAATTTCATGCCAACGTGTTTTTTTGCATTCTTGGTTTCTTCTACGCAGTTTTAGTAGCCCCCTGCAACGTTGTACGGCTGTAGTTACGTACGATAGTCACACGGTCCTTTTTCTCCCAGTTTTTAAATCGCGGAAGTACGGCAACTGTGTTGTGTTTTGTACAGTCCGTAGCACCATTACTTAAATTCTAATGTACGAGTGATTTAACCGTGAAACGTCATTTTTAAAAGGATAAAAAAGCGTCAGCCCTGTTAACGAACTGAAAATGGAAGATGACGCTCCTGTCATTTACGGGCTCGAGTTTCAGGTAGGCTACCTAGCTACTGATGCTAAACGTCAGTCATTTCCCACTGTATCTCAGCTAACGCTAGCTCTTCTTTAATCTGCTCTGTTCAAGTCTGTTGCCTTCATTAAAGCGTGCTTGTATGAGTGGTCAATCATGTCCTTTTGTGTTTACTTTGCAGGCACGAGCACTGACAGCCCAGACAGCTGAGACTGATGCCATTCGTTTCCTCGTGGGCACACAGTCACTGAAATTTGACAACCAGGTAAAACAGTTTAAGGCAGAGTAACAATTTAAAACCGGGTGGGAGGGCGTTCACTAATGATAATAAAGATAACAATTATGTATTTCTTAGTAAGAGTTTGTGTGCAAGTGCAGCAAAGTGTGCAAATAGTGTGTTGTTAGCAGTGTTCTACATTTTCTTCTTGAGGGATACATCATACTGCATCAGCTGGACCCGTGCAGTAATTACAACAATGGGCAGAATCACATTATTTGGTTGAAGTTTTAAAATGCAAATATAGGTAAATGGAAAAGCCAGCAGAAGTAAAACAAAAATAGCCCACTTTGAATTATTACACTGGGGAACAATTTGAAATTTTGTTTCTGTTGAGTTAGATTTTTTTGCTGATTAAAAGTCGAATTGGCATGCTGATTCCAAAATTGCAGTCAGTTTTTTTCTTGCACGTCAATTTTTGCTCCACAGCTTACCCTCCAGATAAGCAAAGTTCCTCTGATTAGTGGAATAGTTCAAAAACTTGACTGATAGAGAAAAACTGACATCAGTTTTGGAACTGTAAGACAGTTCTACACCACCCTCAAATCTCATCCCTGAAACAATGAAAATTTTCTCCAAACTGGAAGAAACCATTTTGTATGTATTGTGTCTTTGCTTATTTGTAATTGAATCAATCACCTGTGATTGAATTTAATCATTTGATGACTGTGTCTCTTCTCACTCTAAAGTGTTTCCTTTACACTTCCTGTCTGCATTGACCCACAGGAGCACATGTAGATTCCCAGGAGATGTTACATGTCTGATGGTCTCGGTGCAAAGTACAAAGGTTTAAGTAGTTCATTGTCATGTGGAACACCCCCTAACGATCAAAGGTCTCCAGATATGAGTGGAGTCTCCATGCAAATTTCTACTGATATGGGATTTAAGAGTGTCTGTGTTCTGGTTGGGTATTTAAGGGAAAGAGCAAGGACCCAACGTTTGAATTGATCTGCCTACCAGAGCTCCCACACGTCGAGTGTGTTACAATATCTGTTTCTCAAGTATTGTTACTATTGGCTATAGTTTGTTCACTTTGTACATCACAATAAACTGGTATGTTAGCCACTCATTTCTAATATTGCCTTGTTGAGATTTTATTCTAGTAGTGAATAATCTGTCATCAGATACCTATTAGGTCTCTAGTTATACGGTAAGTTTCACTGGGTAACACTCACATCCTTAACCTCTGAGCTGAATAGAAAAGATTGAGTATCAAGTTGTGTAATGATTTAGTTATGCTCTATAACCTCTGAATATCTCAACCCAGGTGTCAGGGCTGTTCTTCTATGTTAAGAAGGTCACTGAGTGATCTTTAACCTATATCAGCCATCCCTGAACTAAGACTGATGTCAGATTTCTTAATAGCAGAATAGAATTTCTAAAAGGCTTATATTCCTAATTACTGGTTAACTATTAACACCCAATCAGTTGTAAATTA
>OMNW01006389.1:17778-53787 GCA_900303245.1 Selene dorsalis | reverse complement strand
CCTGAACCCGAACCGGGATCGGGACCGGGATCCGGATCGGGATCGGGACCGGGACCGGGAGCAGAACCGGGACCGGGACCGAGACCGGAACCGGAACCGGAATCCGGACCGGGACCAGAACCGGTACCGGAACCGGAACCAGAACCGGGACCGGGACCGAGACCGGGACCGGGATCCGGATCGGGACCGGGATCCGGATCGGGATCGGGATCGGGATCGGGACCGGGATCGGGACCGGGACCGGGTTCCGGATCGGGACCGGGACCGGGAGGAGAACACGGACCGGGAGCAGAACACGGACCGGGACCGGATCCGTTAAGACGCTTCCGACGACAGTTCCTGTATTTGACTTCACAGAGCTATAAACTGTGGGTAATTTACTGAAGCAAAGTCAGCGTCAATGCTGACTGACAGTGAGGGGACATAAACTGCCCTGATGATGGGACAGTTGGACACTCACACACTTCATGTGAATGAGCCTAAATCATATACAGTCTATGGTCTGTTAAAGGCCAGACTAACACTCATCCCTGAAAGTGAAGAACCAGGCAGGAACACAAGGGCCCAATTCCCTTCCAACTCTCAGGCCCTAAACCCTGACTGACTTCAAAACCATCAGCTGTAAGTGACTGAGTGAGAGAGCCTAAGGTGCTAAGCCTAAGGTGCTAAGGTCCTCACAAGTCTTTGAGGCATGAGACTTGCTTTAGAAAGAGGCGTCTTTGTCAAAAATGCAACAGATCATCTTTTGTGTGTGAATCTATATGTTGAGCTATACTTGTATTATTTCTACTCCTTGCATTACGCACCACCAACACAGCAATCTGGACACCTGCCACCGACAATGCAAACTACCAGGTAAGTGACGGGTGAAACAGCTATGGCAGAACAAACGTCAGTGGCAAATAGAAATTGTGTTTATCATTATGAAATGCTTCAGATTTGTAAGTTTAACAAACACACACATCACAATATATGCCCTGAACAAGTGTGTAGTGTGTAGTGGAGAACTGATGCTGTTTTATAGGCAAGGGCTTGATATAGCCAAAGCTGTTTACTACACTTTGTATGAAGTTTATTGATAAATAAAAACTATTTGTGGCATTATTTTGATAGCATCCTCCCTTTACTTTTAGTGCCTCCAATGTTTGCAAAGTGCTGTAAGTAAATATTAGATAGCTAAGTCTATGAGGCCTCAGTATTATCATTTATCATCTTCTAGTGCAACTGTTTTTTGTTATTGTCTAACAAATGACAACAAAAATAGGATTATTATAGTTTTTCCAACAGGTGTGATAACTTGTAATTTTCTGTAAAAGTGGAACAACTCTGTATACATTAATATGAGGAAAATATGATGACAAAAGTAAAGATACTGATGTGCTATATGGTGCCCAGTGTCACTACCCACACAATAATGCAGTGTGTGGCACACAAAGTCACTACGTAAGCAGTGATTCTCAACAAGCCCTCTGATCTCCGCCAATCTCCACGGCTGAGTCAGACTCCCAACTTAGTTCAAACACAGTATAGACACATAGCAGAGCAGCGGACCATAAAGCTCTTAGGAAGTGATGTAAGGAACAGGAAAATGTGAAAGGCAAGTATGGAAAATGAAAATAGAGCACTGAAACGCCTGCAAATGAAAGCCCCCCCCCGGTCTTGTCTGGTAGTCTGGAGGTACATTTGAGGGTCCTGACTAGCAGAGAGGTGCTTGGAGCTGAGCTTCAAAGGCCCATCACAGAGAGATGAGTGTGTGGCAGCAATGTGCCCAAAAGACCAACTTCAATATGAGCATCAAGCAGCCCGAGAAAAACCCATCAAAACAAAATGAAAGAGGAGAGATACACTGAAGCCCAATTTATATCCACGTGGCTCTGCTGTGTCACAATTGAGTTAGTGGGCTGAAACCGCAGAGACTTGGACAACCTGTCTTTGGCTTTGTGTTACTTTCTGCTAGCAGTTTAGCTCCAAAGAAATCAATGACATTATACGCTGATGAGTAATACTATCAAATCGTCGTTTTCCAGACAGCTCAAGTGCCACTGTGGAGCTTTACCGAGCTGCACTGGGAATCTGTTTTTTTTTTTTTGTTTGTTTTGTTTTTTCACTTTTTCTTCACTGTATTAATGGAGCGTGTAATTCTAAGGCAGTTTATTCCAAAATATGCATCGTTCGAAGATAAGACATTCATCATTTACTGGCACATTATACACTAATTTCATTATTTAATGATTTGCATTGAAAGTATCGTTAAAATGAAATTAGGGAGGCAACCAAGTGTAGGTAGCACACAATTGTTATGAATGCTTGTATATTCTCCTAAAGTGACCTTTTTAATCAAGAATGTCCCCAAAAATTGGGGAGTAAATTAGAGAAAATATTTGGTGCCACATATATATCACCAAAAACAAGTTTCCTTACAAGAAACTGTAGCGGTGTAGCTAAGCTGTAGCTTAACCATTCTTGATTTAAAGAAAGAGTGAAGAGGAAAAGGAGCTGTTTGACAGCGCTGGTTATTACACAGACAGAATTATCTATCCAGTATCATAACGTGCCTTTAATTTAATAAGCCAATAAGCTGTATGCTTGTAACAACGCTGGTGATTGGCTGTCTAACGAGTCTAAAAGTGATATAAACATGTTGTAGAGTCATGCAGGAAAAATACTCAGCATTCTAGCAGCAAACTCTGAACAAATATGGTAATACCAACATTCACATGTTTGCTTCATTTAACATTTCTGTAATGTGTGTGATGACTTAAACTCAGACCCCAATTTAATGTTGGATGCTGTATGTGTGTGTAGATACAGTGGCTAACTAACTATGACTATATCTATAGTCGCTAACAAAATCAAAAGCTGAAAAAGGGCCGGTAAAAAGGTCGCTGCTGGTACATAAAACGTGCAGGTCATTGGTACAATAAAGAAAAATACTCCCCCTCCCCTCATCGATAATTATCGATATCGATCAATATGAATTTTCTTTGATCAATACACTTTTTTTTTTATCGCCCATACCCTAAGCTGAATAGGTTAAGTCAATACCTGATCGACTTTAGCAAATAGAAGTTTGGTGGTAAAAATAATGGGTGGGCTGGCCATACGGTTCGCTTTTATGTTATGAAACCAAGTGGATGAGGATGCCAAGTGATTGAAAAATAAAAGAAAATAAAATACTGGTATCACAGTTTGTAATTTTTTTAATCTTTTTAAATCACTTCAGAAATAAGTATTTAAAATGGTCGTTCATGAGCATTTTTCAAAGTCAAGTTTTCAGGCCCAAAGTTTGACTTTTCTAGTAATGACGAGGTGAAAAAGGGAAGATGGTGCAAATTCCTGCAGACAGTGCAATGGAAGACGTGATAATAAACACACCTATCTCTGCAAAGTGTCTTCTCACAGAAATGCATACTGTAGTTAACTCTCTCTCTCTCACACTGACTTGTCTGTGAAACACCAGCAAGGTGCCTCAGGTAGTTCATTGGTACTGTAAATGACAGCCAGAAAACATGAACTTTAATTAAAAAGCTCCCCTCTGGGTTCTGTTCTTCCAAAAATGGATATGAGGAAATATCCAAATTTACAGTATATTAAAAATCTAAACATGATAGTTTCTCTGAGTTTCTAAAACACAAAGTCTTGTTCTCTAAACCAAACACTCAGTGACCTGAACCCACTTACCAAATCAGTCACAACTTAAACCACCACACATACACACAAAAAAGTACCAAACACAGGTACCATGGCATATCGGTCCCAGTTCCCAGAAACTGGGTACCAGTACCGTGTCGGTTTGAATGTGAAAGGTACCCATCCCTAGGATTTAGTAACTTTGCCTTTTGACATATTTCCTGACTCAATGACAGCTTGATAGAAAAATAGCTGCCAGATTTATACTGAGTTAATTGCAGACGCACAGACATTTTTTTAGGTCCTGAATTCTGTCCTAAATGTCTTAAAAATTAGGTTTTCATTTGTTTAACACTGAATGCAGCCCACTGATATTATACTTCTTACTATCTGAGCACAGCAACACTGTCCGCTGACTTGGACAAAAAAAAAACACTATTCCACTCACAGTACTTCCTTCAGGGCAAGATCCCTGCAGAGCCATGTCTTATCTGTTATTAATATGGACGAGACATTCAAACACATTTTCTTGCCTTTTCTCCTCAGTGAGCACAAACCTTTGATACAACTCTTTGGAAAAGGAAAAGATAATTGGTAACACCTAACCAAACCTGACTAAGTGCCTTTTTTCTGATATTTCTCATGTGGTAAACGAAAGCAGCAAAAGACATGGCTAAATGGATGTGAGGAAACTTAAAACTTAAAATTGAAAAGAAAGTTACTCTCTGGCATTATTACTCGTGTTCCACCTTGTACTCTGAAAACAAAACAACTTCATCCACAGGGAGTTTCTGGCGCTACCAATGACATTCAGTGACATTTTCATCTTCTTAATTATGCATAGCTGAGCTACAAGGGGAAAAAAACAGTGTTCGAGGATATCTCAGACTGTATAACCTGTAATTGTGGTATTTTTGGTAGGATTTCATCTTTTCATTACACATTTCTGCTATAATTAACCAGCTTACTTCTGCTTGTTGTAAATATGTAAACAAATAATCAAATACGTGCTCAGAATTCAAAATCATGAATGATTTCTGATCTAAGTTTCTTGAAGCAGCCATTGCAACTACAGCTGGGCATCAACTTATAAGATTTTTCCCCTCATCTGTTTCTTAGCATCCATGCCTCTGTCAATCAGACACATTCATACTCTGCTCAGTGACAGTTACAGTGTGATAATGTACAGTGTCAGCAACTTGTCAGCCTCCTGCCTCACCAAAGAAGAGGGGAAAAGAGAGCTGGTGCTTTCAGTCGTCGGGGGTCTTCCCTAACCTTTTCCCAGGAAACCAGCAGCTCCATTACAGAGAGAGGGGATCTTTGATGCTGACTGCAGTCTTTGGAGAATGTCATCTCTAATTACCTATGAAATCCATCTCTTCCCACTCCATCCCCAAAACATGCCACCTGTATAGACTTCCTGTGTTTGTCAGCTGAAGCCTCGTCCTCAGCTACTGGTAGGAAGTTCTGTCGATGAAGCCATCCACGAATGTGTGTTTTTTTTTTATCATGTAGCACAACCTAAAACAGTTACCAAGCTGATTATAAGCTTTAGAAAGACTGTTATTAAACTAAAACTCCAGGACACTGACTTGTTTACTATCAGTTCATTTCATATGAAATAAACTATGAATCTGTTACAAGTTGTTTTGCACCTGTTAGACATTGAGGTGTGCACAAGAAACATGATATTCAAAAAATACTGACATGACGAAAATGAGAATGCTTGACGGTTAAATCTGCAATAATCCATAGCTATATATTGAACAACGGACCAAATGACCACACGTCAAGGGGGAAGAGCCCGTTCGTAGAGAATTATCACTGTACTCTGTGTCCCCACTGAGCTGCAGAGAGCATTTCTTTGGGCTTACTGCTTTGGTTGCTTACCGCAATCTCACCATTTAGTTTAGTCTCACTGCCTTGCTCAACATCACTAACAGACACAGCCGGCAGTGAAAAGGTTCTGATGAACCCACTGCACGTGACCTGCTGCAGATGTAATTAGTGACTAGCTCGTAAACAAAGTGGAGTATTTAGTGGCTAAAAACATAAATATTACAGCTAAAAGTGAATACTGAACTTCAATTCTTCAGGTCAATGGAGACATGAGTCCAAATTAATGCTAATGTTTCTTCATAACTGCCTGTTGAGTAAATAAGTAACTGTTTGTTAACAACTTTCAGCTTTTCCTGTGTAAATTTAACAAAGCACTGACCCAAAACTCAACTGTTGTTAAACTACAAATGACATGATGAGAAAAGACAAAAGCAACTCAGCTTTTTCAACACAGACTGTCATGATGTTAGTAACTTTGAAAACTACTAACAAAGTCTTTTACAAATACAGGTAACACAATATATTGAAACTATGCAAAGAAAGTTTATAATTAACAAACGATAAAAGAGAAAAGTACCTCTAACAAAGGTAATTGGGTTGAAAATGTCAAATATTAGCATCATGTACTGCGGCTTTTACAATCAGAAATAACCTCCAGCTGAAAAAAACAGAACATCTGTTTCAATATACCTGTATCAGTGCATATTTTTAAATAACTTCCTTTAATTTGGACTTCATCATGTCTAACAACGATGCTTTCCTTTTGACTAAAGTAAAAAAAAAAAAAAAAAGTAATAAACAGCCATGAATCTGGTCTTAATGTCTGGTGTATATTTACAGTCGAAACACAAGGTCATTAGTGGGAACATAACTACTGAACCTCCTCACTTCCCACTGTCAGGCCGACATTATAATGAAAGCATAATTTGCTCCGTTATCAAGAAATACACAAGAACTCAAGATCAGCTACATGGCTCCACTTTCAATCAATCACATTTGTTGAGCTCATGATGAGCTCGAACAGATGTATGACAACTAATTAACATTTAATGAAAAGGATAAACTGTGAAGCCTTTCTTTAATATGAAATGCAATTACAACACCCCACCTCCTGCTCCTCCTCTACCACAAAATCCAACTGTACCTTGTGACTGTATCATAATTACATCAGTATAATAGAGTTTATATTGTCCAACACACTGAAAAAAATCTACATGACTTCATAAGAAAGGGTTTTCTTTGTTAAATTTTCAATCCCTCATAACTTAATTTACAGAATTATATGGACGTGTGAAGGGAGGTGGGAGTGACAAACTCTCGCTAATACCTTTGTCTGTCAGTTGAATTTAATTCCCCATTAAATTGAGTAAGTGCGAATCGCCCTGCCATAGACCCCAACGGCTCATTGTTCGAAGCCAGTCTCATTAAATCTGTCAAATGCCCATTTCCGTGCACGGTTTCCTCCCCTCATATTTTAATGAATAGCAGGAAGATTACAATAGCTTACAGTTATAGATGGCTGGGGTATGGGGTGAAACCAAGGAGTCTGTACAAATAACTTGATCATTAAGGCAAGGTGGTGACTGCACGGAGAAAATATAAGACTCACAATGTTGTTTTTCCTCTCGTTTTTTATAGCTTTCCAAAACAGAAAATACAAAGCTCAAATAAGAAAGGTGCCTGTATGGCAGGAGTGGGCCTTGACTCTTTCTTGAATAACTCTGCCTGGGTCTCAATGAACCACACATTCATCTTGTGTAATATCGTTATCTGCTGTATTACATGGAATCGCAAATGATATGATCACATTGAGGAATCATTTTGTAGCTCAATTCCAATTGTAATGAGAAGTTCACAAAACTTGAATGTGAAGTTTACATTGCAGTGGAGCATAGTCAGTCCCACAGTTTTATCATTATTAAATGTGAATTGGACATACATTTTCTTTTTTAAAAAAGGTAGGACAAAGGAAGCAGGCCACTCACAGGGCCTGTCCCCACCATCTGGACAACAATGCTTCTCAATGGGTTGCAAATCTGTTACAAATTACCAAATTAGTGTTCCTTTAGTGGACTAACTATGTAAAATGATATCACATACATCAAAATACCTTTAACACATATTTGGCTGTATCGGAGCTTTTTGTTCTACTGTTAAGAGAGATTAGGGGCATTTCCACTGCAGGATCTTTGGGGTAAATTTACGGGACCGGGGCCGTTAGCATGTGTCTCTGTAGCAGGAACCACCCCCGAAGGACCGACTCCTGGGACTTTTACAGGGGCTAAACGAGTCCCTGCTTCGGGGAAGGTACGTGGAAAAACTCCCAAATGGGGCTTGAGTTTATTCTGTGCTGATTGGGAAGCAGGATGAGATGCCAAGAGAAAGCTCCAAAATAAGCAGCATTTTTAAAACCCAGGATTTGAAAAAAAAAAAAAAAAGTCTACATTAACCCTACACAACTGCTGCACAACAATTGCGTGTCAGTCGAAACTGTTGCACAATGATTACGCGACAATCAAAACTTTTTCTTTTCTTTTTTTTTTAATTAAAAACACACACTAAAACTATCAAGTTTGAAACTTTGCACATTACGTCGCCTCAAGAGTCTGGCGGGTCCTACAGTACAGGTCCAACTCTGCAGTGGACACACAGCGGAGAGGGCCAAGCAGGCCCTTTACATCCACCCAATCTGCAGATGCAGTCTTGTGGAACAGCCTTGCAGAAGAGGCCTTCAACAGCCCAAAGCATTAGTTCACCTCCTCACCCATTCATCCATCCATCCATCCATCCATCCCAAAGCTACTCCAAATACAAGTTTTATGCATGTGCTCTCTGTCTTCAGTCTCACCTCAGCTCGAGGATGATCAGCCAGGATGCCCTGTCTTGCCAATTTGAACCCAATGACTCACCCAGGGGCCACACAACCATCCTGCCTCTTGCTTGCGTGACTGAAGGTGTTATATGAGACATTGAAATGGAGTTATGTAGTTGTCCTCTGTGGTTGTGAAAAAAGAAAGTCTCCATTTTGCCTTTAATACAGCTTGTGTGCTACCTCTCTAGAACCACTGGTGGAGGCGAAGGCTGCCGCTGATGGCTTCAACTTTAAGAACATTCAATTGCAAAAGTAGAGGGCATAAGTTTTCTTTTAAGCCATTAAAAAAAGCAAATTCACTTCTTTCCTCCTCTCCATGCTCCATTAAGTTTATACATGCAATGCTCCCAGGCTAAAGAATACTATCTTACAACCTTAGGCGCAGTGTTCAGGATTTGCATTCTCACTGTAATCTTCAAACATGGGAAAGGCTAATAAATATTCGCATTCTTCCAAGCTTGTTCAGTGCTGTTGCACTATAAATATATTTTATTCTTCAAGACACTCTTGGTTGAATACTAGCTTTTTTTGTAGCAGTATCAATAAAACAGTATTGGCCTTGTGGACAGGGCAGAGTTACAGTTTATTTGTTGACTTCCCACAGGAGATAGAGGGTTTCACTCCCTTATCTGAGCAAAACATAAATCTAACAAGCACAATACGGGTGGGACTGGGTATCATTAACAGCTCATGTGGAGTGTCATGTTTATCCTGGGAAATTTTCACCTCTAAGGGAATCGTGGTCACATTGAGCTTTTTTGTTCAAGACCATTTGTACCCTGTTGTGGCTAGCAGGGGACTAATATTTTGTTCTTGGCACTGCAGCTTCTCGACTTTTATGAGGTTTTCAGCCTGTGAAGGCAACATCCCGCTGAACCCACAATTACCTGCTAATGCACATTGGCTAATTTGAATCTGGGGAGAGGGAAATTATGCAGCAATCAGCTTCAATCTAAAACCATGGTATGTGTGCAATATGATAGCACCGTATGGGTTGCTAATGGCTTTCCCAGTATATATGATATAATTTTAGGTTATTGCTCTTTATTACAGCTTTACCCTTTTTTTCTAGCAGGGACAGATGCAATTTGCATATGCATACTGTATGTGTGTGTGTGTGTGTGTGTGTGTGTATGTTGATTATAAAAGGCGCTATATAAAATCAAACTAACATTTACTGATTTTTAAATACTTTCCATCTGATGTGATATCCATCTTTAAGAGCGGAATACGTATTTAATATGCACACATTCTGTACTAAATGCTCTTCAGATGTTCAAAGAACTGTTGTTTTCCTAAGCGTAATTACTGTAGCAATCAACAATGCAACATAAGGTGGAATGTCAAGCATTTTTTACTTAAGGTATGGGATTGCAAAATTCTTGTTATAAAACATACTGCTCAAACATTTTAGAGGATGAAGGCTTGTTTACAGCTTACGTTGTTTTCACCCTTAAAGAGGCACTTGATGGATCAATTATGAATGTGAAAAGCGACACAGATTTCCATAATGCACCATAACAGATTAAGATGTGAATCAGATAATGCAGCGTAATTACTCTTAACTTACCACACACAGTGTCAAACCTTATCACAAGGCTGACAAGAATAATAATGTCAGCTGTTATTAGTCTTGATTATTTATGTGTATAAAATATTTGTTTTCTAGGTTAAAATCCACCTTTGTTACAACATGGACTATGTTGTTTACTCTCTGGTATAATGTACTACATTGTAGAGTCCAAAATAAAAGGCATCTTTTTCTGGAGAATGAGCCAGATAATCTGAAGCACAAGAAGAACGTCTGATGTATTCACAACAGTGAATGTTCTTTTTGAAATAATAAATAAAAATTGAATTTTGCTTATGTGGAGATACTTGTAAACACATTTTATGACTCGGGCATAGAAGTTTATTATAGGTAACAAGAGGTCAAACATGCCCACAGAGGAGCAGAAAGAGGCGTCTCCATTTCTCAACAATCTCAGGTTAATGTTTGAGTAAAACAAACGAAGACAGAATATTAAGAACTAATGCATTTATGTGGGGTATATAGACTTATAGTTTTACACCAGCTTGAACTGCTTTAACCAAGTACTGTGAATGTCTAGTGGGAGGAAACGGATTAGGTTTAAAAACCATAAATGTCAGAAACTGTCAAAACAATTCTTGAGTTGATGGCATTGATCAACAGTTTTAAGTTCTGACAGTGAAATTATTGTGATTGTTTTTTACTAGTAAGTGAGAAAAAACCGCTACACTTTTAATAATAGATTTAAGTTCAGCTGTACAAATCCGTTGCAGTTATTTCTAGATAAACTGACAAAAACTATGAAATGCAACATGTAATAATATAAAGATAAAAGACAAAGTCATAACTCTTATAATCAAATCCCCTGGGTTTGATTAAAAGTGATTCATATCAACCACAACAACCTTCTCTTAATATGTGTACCAAGAAAAGAAAGACAATTAAAGTAAGATCATGTCATGTCGATTTTTATTCATACAGCACTAAATTATAACAGACTTAGCAGACATCGGTTTTCAGAGCAGGTCTAGACTGTATTCCTTATAATATTATTTACAGAAATCCACAAATTCCCAGTATATAAATCTACATCTTAATGAATTCTGTCACTGTCTCTCACACATTCTAGATACAGATTTTATGCATGAGGACACATAGTTTGACAGCTATTAGCAGAGGTGATGTACATATTTTACCTTGCAACTACAGCTGACTTCTGGGAGTTCTCTTCATTAAAATGAGCCAGGGAGGGAAATGCTGCCAAATGTGTGGCAGCAGATGTTCTAAGTGAATAGCAAATATTATTGTTTTATTCATGTCATCTTATTATTTTACTGTTTGTATTGCATTTCTTATGTGACAGTGAAGCTATTTTTGACATTTAGTGCTGTAAAACATCTCTGAAAGGGTTTGGATTGCAACTAATGTCTTTGGAATAAAATACAAGACAATACAACTGAATAATTCAAATTTTACATGTCAGTGTTCCTAGAAATTGTGAATTAAGATTCATAGTAGTGTCCAGATCATATCTGCTAATTAAAGTTCAAAGTGATGTCATCATGAACTGTTCTCTGGATTTTGGATGCTGCTGGAATGAGCAATGTTATGGATAATTTCATTCCCTTGGTCTTCACTTGCATCATCTGACATTCTTTCCAAAGCGCCTTTAAAGTATGGGAGGGATTTCTTATTTATTTATTTATTATTTATTTTCTTTCTTTCTTTTTTTCTTTTTTTTTGAGGGAGGGGGGGGGCTTAAGAAAGAGATGATTGTATTTTCATCTGACGTCCACAAAGAATGTGATCTTCAAAAGCAAATGTTTGAAGTGCTAAAGCTTCTGTATTAGATGGCTCAATCTCCAGTTAAAGAAATCCACCTACTAATCTGCTGCCCCAAAACACCATGCATTTTATCCTAACACTGGTTCAACTTTTGCTCAAGTGATGCTGTGCACCCTGGGAAAGCTTGTTCTTATATGCATATTCTGACAAAGAAAAATGACTCAATTAAAATCTACGGTTTGTGCTCTATGGAGCTGTTAATGTCTGCTGACCTGAATTTCTCCAATGGGTTAAGTGAATGTTTGTTAGAGTGGGACACAGTTCAAAGCAGAAGTCAGTGCCTTTGAGGAGAGTAATTATGGTGCTTAACATCATTATAGTTTAGAAATACACCAGCCCGATCTCATGTGGTCATTTCAAACATTAAAGATGATTCTAACAATACACCAATACCACAATGGTGTCTGAAATATGAAACACCTCAGAGTTATGCCTCAGCTCTATCCTCAGATGTATACATTAAAGTTAAACATCAGTAGCTGAAATGCAAAACACTATAGTCAACAGCTGGTTGAGACTAAACTAGAGTGAACAGGATGGTGAATCTTGCAACTACTGCCATCAGGTAAACAGAAAAATGGCAAAAAAAAAAAAATTATTATATATTATATATCTTTCTGCAGGATATGTAAGGACTTTGCTGTAACTTTATACAACAAGGCAAATAAAATACAATTTGAGAGTTTTACATAGTGAGCTTTATCAGCTACCTAGAAATAATCAGGTGAGAGGGGAACAGAGAGAGAGAGGATGTGATCTATGCATTAGATGGCTTCTCAGCATACTAACTGTTCAGTTGTAATAGGTTTACTGTGTCACATATGGCCCAGAGTAATAAACTCATGGCAGGTAGTTAACACTGATTGATAAAAGACCTTTTAGAGGGTGCTGCTCCCTGTGTGGGTGATTTACTGCCTTTTGTGTTCACAGCAAAGAGAAATGGGAGACTGAGACCAAAGAGTTTTGACATTAGCAAATGTGGTGCTGGGATTTTAATTCATTTAACAAAGCAGTTTTCAGACAACAGAATAGCCATAAGCCTTTGTAGGAAATTAGACTTGTGTCTGTTTGTAGTACGGCGTTGATTATTTTGGTCTTTAAACTGGCGAAATATTTGGTTTAACTGTTGACAAATTCAAACCATAAAGATAGTTGGTTTACAAGCATATTCATAGTCAATCTATTTCCAATATTATGTGGAATCATATATAAAAGTCAGAGCCACTGCAGTTTGAAAACAGCGAAAAGAGAAAGAGGATGTTACCACTAAATCAATGGACAGGGCTTTACTGCTTCAACATATGGGAGTTTGGGAGTTAAATCTTGCTTGGTTGCTGATTGAATTTTACAGCGAGAGCCTTCAGGAGAGTGCTGAATGGTAATTACCCCAATGTAGGACCAACCAGAGTGGAAAGAAGTGCTAAAAAAAAAGCGAATGAGAATGAATAGCAGCAGGCCAACACTTGGGTGTAACCCATCTGCTTTGAAATGTGGTAAGTTTAAAAAGAGGACAGGGGAAGCTATAAAGGACAAAATTGCAGCAGAAGACACATTGTGGCTTTGGTTCTTAATGAGTTTTAGAGTCTTTGCAGGGCAGGAAGCTTTTTTAACAATTCACAATGGTTAGGAGATTCCTATTTTTACCACAAAACTAAACTGTTTAACCAGCCAGGTATGACTGAATGAACACAGATGGACCTTTGAACAACGTCATGTGACCTATTGAAATGGCTGCTAAAGCCAATATCAGATTTTACCACATGACTCCCAGGAGGCACTGTGCACACTAATCTGGCAGGCTTAAGGTCTTACCTGGGGGAAGAATGTCTTATGGATGTGGTGAGGTATTCTGAGGTACAGTACAGAATAAATCATCTCTCACATAAAGTGTACTGTGAGGATCTAGAGTCATCAAAAGTTTTCAGCTTTATACTGCTGACTTGTATAAACAGACATGTCCTGTGATTTTCAGCCTGCGGTGAGAATGACAGCTGAGAATACTGCTGTCTGTTCTGATGACACAAGTCAGAGGCCCTTAAATGTGTGTTTCTCTTCTATAATACACATTCTACATCTCGGAGGCAACGTCTTTCAACATACGGACTTCCTTCGCCTTTCAAACAGGACAGTAGGAGAGACGCAGCCCGAGACTGGACACTGGAGGGAGAAGCCGGTTGGACATGCACGAAAAAACAAGCGCGTCGTGTGGAATGTCATTTTGTCATTTTGCTAGACTTTTGGTGTTTTATTCTGAAAGACACACACATGCGTGACTCCGCCCCCGAAGCATGCACTGCACTCAGTCAATGCTGTGAATGAGTCCACTTGTGTGGTGACAGCTGGCGTGTAAAAATCAGCGCGAGTGAAGATGGCAGAGGGAGAGCAGCACTGTTTGGTCGACCACTGCTCAGGCTGAATGAACAGGCAACAAAAAAAAAAAAGAAAGAAAGAAACTCAGCTTGTCACCTTGAAGCAGCCGCACAACAACAACACCCTCTTACAAATGAAGATTGTTTGTCTTTCTACTCACGTGTCAGTTGAAGAGGAACTATACAAGTCCGGTCTCTTTTCCTCTGTGTTGCTAACCCTCCTCCTGGCCATGTGCATTTGTTTTCAATGAAGCCAGCGAGAAAGCAATCTATAGAAAATCCTGCATAGTTGTTGCTGGTTCATAAAACGTGCATTGCCACAATGACCCCCCCCCCGCCTTCATAACCCAGCCCAACCTGAAAGAATATTTTTCAAGTTTTAATAAATGGACAAATATGCTTGCAAATTTAACTTCATCATACACTAGCGACACTCAAAGGTACTCGTACCACTGCATGGATGGAAAGACTCTAAAATGAAAACTGGCTGACAGCCTTTTCAACTTGTAGTCATTGTTTCATCTTAAAAGCAATGTGCTGCAGTAATGTTTCACTGCCCCAAATTAGTCAATTAATTGATTAGCCCATGGACAGCTTTTGATAACTGACTAATGGTTGAAATCATTTATCAAACATTAACTCTGGTTCTAGCCTTCATGCAGAAGAGAATTTAATGCTTTTGGGTTTCTGACTGTTGTTCAGACAAAACAAGTTCTGTGAAGAGAGCAGCTTGTAGAAATGGGATTTGTTTTTGATTAATAAAAGTTAGTTTAGTTCATGCACTGCATTGCAAATCATTCATAACATCTGTGATTTAATGTCCCACTTTCTCCAAAAAGCACAGGATTTGAGATTGAGCTACTTCACCAAAACGTTGTGTGTTGACTTACCACAGATATTATTCCATTTTCAAGGCTTAGTGAATTTTGCCAAAACGGGAGTTGTTTGCATCTCTGTGCAGTAACGTGGTCTACCTTCCAAATTCGCTTCACTCTCTCTCACCTGAATTCTCCCTACCTGCATCTTCTACTGTTCCCTGCCTTTGCAGAATCACACTCTGTACTGTTTATCTGCACTGAATCCCATGCTATCAAAAGCAATGAGGTTAAAGATAAATGTGTTTAGGTGCTGTGAAGAAAGATTTACAGAATCAGAGAGTGCTGTTAAAACTTTGAACAAGTATGTCCCATCTCGACTGAATCCAGATCTGGCTGAAAGGAAGCAGAGTGGGATTATGTAGGTTGAGTCATGTACTGTGGCTGATGAGATCTGTTGAGACTTCACGTACTCACCCATATCTACTTATACTTAAGTCCTATCCCGCGATGCTTCCTGCATCGTTCTCCTTCACAGAAAGGCTATTTGACTTGTGGGTTTCTCTTTACTTGCAGGGAGGGAATTGTTAGCTATTCATCTGCTTTCAATTGGACTTGCCAGTCGGTGAAGATCTCCCTGATAGCATGTTATATTGCCACCGGGTCTATCGACTCACTTTGCATCCAGGCAGGCTATGACTGGTATTACTCAGTTTGATCACAGGGTAGAAGATTATACTGAGCAAATTCAAGGATGCGACAGCATTATACCTAAAATCTCTCGACATGTATATCCCACCTTAACTGAATTTGTGATGTGACATTTTTTTCCAGCTGTCTGCTTCTGACAGGGCTCTTCTTTTTTTAAAGAATATTTACAAATATAGGTTACTATTATATTATGTATAATATGATATATATTAACGTTCTCCTGCTCTGGCCCTTGCAGCTATGCCAATAAAAGAGAATCTGCTGATAAATTTTACAGCAATTATTGCAATTCTTAAGGCACATTTATTGGGGTTCATCACAACTACATTCTGGCTATAGACACTGATATTGAACATTAATCCCCTCCTGCATTGGCCATTGGTGCGTGGATGCCAGCATCTACAATCTGAAACAAGTTGCTCACTCACCAAAACTACATATTTGTGAGGTCACACCAAGGTGGACCTATGACCACCAAAATCTTATCAGTTCATCCTTGAGTCAAAGCGAACGTTTGTAGTAAATTTGAGGAAAATTCCCTTTAGGCGTTGCAGGAGATACTCTGTTCACAAGGCCAAAACAGTGTTTTGTGAGGTTAGTCAGGCAGCAGCCCAAAAACTTAATGCTGCTGGCTCTGTCTGCACCCAGGCAAAATATATATTAGACATATTTTACTACTTGAAATGTTAGAAAGCATGATTTAGCAACTTTAAGGTAAGGTAACATTTCCAACAAACAAGTGGACGAGAAGATGTTGAAAGCGAGTTCTTTCAGCATTTCTCTTTCATTAAGTTCATTAACTGCAGTTTTTTCTTTTCTCTAAGTGTTTTCCCAGAGATAAATAGATTTATGCACAGACATTTAATGTTAAATAATTCAAGCAATAAACCATGCTTTCTGTGGTGTTTACATGTGGAGTACTAATTAGGTAAGAAGGGGTATAGTTAAGATTTTAATGGTACTACTATCCTGAGTGACTTAACCGTCACATACTTCATTGGGTCTTTTTGTTATTATTTAATCCATGTCCATATAATTTAACTGCAATGAGCGTGACCACACTTCTGAACATTTGGTTCACTCCTAGATTGCCCCCTCCCCTCACATGCACAGGCTCCAAAAGACAGATCTCTCCTCTGGATTAAGAAAACCAAAAAAACTTCTCTCTACATCACCAAGTGAAGAACGGGAACACAGTTAACTCTGGGGAATATAAATAAAGTATAGTACCACCTGGTCATGTAAAATGCATCTTTCTGGTTTAGTGGGGTGCTGCCAAGGGGTGAAATCTGACCCTGAGCTATGGATCTAAACTCATGTTATAGGTATCTAAGGGGGGACTGACGGTAAGAACTTGCACCAAGTAGCCTACAATCCCACCTTAAAATCAAAACAACTACACACATTACACTTAAGAGATGTAAACAGTTGTGCACATCTATTTGTGTTTTGCATTCATGTTGATCCTAATGTGGAGGCAAAAAACTTGCCCTCTGACGAGGAACAAGAAGCAACAGAGGCTTACCAAGGTTTTAAGAATTTATTACAAACCTTAGTTTAACTAAAGGGAGAAACCAGTAAATAATAAACAATGATCATCAAAATCTTACTATTCGGCCATATAGGGTGCAGCCTCTCTCAACCACAAGCGTCTCAAGAGTTTGGACACCCACTGTCAGGATGACTGAACCTAAGACAAGTTACAAGTAAACAAACAGTTCAAAGTACATACATACCATTGTCTAAAAAGACAGTCCACAGTGATTGACAACATCAGTAACAACTCAGAGTAGCAGCTAACCCTTATTGATTAACCAATCATTCCTCAGTTTGAGGTGATTAAACAGATTAAGACCAATTTTTTCCCTTACACCTAACAAGGATTTGGGATTTAACAATGTGGAGAGCACAAGATTTCTGAGAAGCAAATTAAGTTATTCTTTTAGCTGTCATAAGTCTCAAGGTGGCATTTGTCATTGAAGCATCACACTGCAATATATTGACTTACGTATCACAATCAAAAGCCGAACAAATAAAGCTGTACAGGTGCTGGGAAAATTGATCGAGGTAAATTCAACAAGGAAAACCCGCTGTAAGACAGGATTTTACTCAACACATCCTGTAGGTCTGTATTTTTCTTAGAGATCGGTGATGTAGCACAAAAGGTCAGTTAATAGCAAAAAAAAAAAAAAAATTGTGTACGAGTTGAAGTAGGTGCACAATAGTAAACTGGTTAGACTCGTGCTATAAGACTTTTCAGCATTTAAATGAACTGAAGCGGAGTCCTGAGAACAAAAAGGAATCTCAACAATGAGTTTTCATGTTGTAGTCAAAGTCTCTCCAGTCAAGGTCTCCTTTCACTTTGTTATAAACATCAAAGTCCTTAAATTTGACCACAGATTAAATTTTTAGACAACTTGCATTGAAAGAACTGATTGTATGCGATTATTTCACAATAGAGCGCATAATGTGCATCCACAGTAAGAGGAATTATGAGTGGTCCCCAATCTGCAATTTTCCCATGATCCTTATCTTTATTAGCTCATTATTTTCAGTGGAGCCAGCAGTGGCTGCTGATCTGTGGCATTTATCCGAGAGAGCAGAAACAGCCAATTAGTGAGTGCTTATCTCATCACAGATATGGAGGTGCAATAAGAATTAAATAGCCCAGTAAATTCTGTGGACAGGCCTGGATTTAAATTGGGTAACTAATATAAACGTATGTAAAGTTTTGAAATTTGGTATTTTGACTGCCTGCAGACTTCAATGTGAAATATTTCAGGACCTAATGGGACAACAATTTTATGGTTTGCTATAGCTAAGTGCTCGCTAAGAAGTAATGGTGAGATGTTTTAAAAGTTTACAAACATTCTGTCCTTGGTATATGAATATTATAATTAATCATTTAGCGGCAATGGGAGCAAGAGCAGTGAAATTTCATTCTCTACTGTTCTAGTCAGAACACCAATCTGACCTAAGCCCCACAGAAAACGATAAAAGATATCACTTTCAGATGCTGCATATTAATGTGACAACGACCGCTTCAAACCCCTTTTGAAAATCTGGTCAGCCTAACAGCGCTGGTGTTGCTTTGGTGCAAACACTAGGCTGAAACCACGTTAGCAACAGTCTGTCTCTGAAAACACTGGCTCTCATTCACTTCAATTAAAGCATGAATGACTGTCAGAGCTCTGCCTGTAGCGGGGGCTATATGCTTTAATTTGTTGGACTCGCAGAATTTTGTTCAAATCTGAACCCATTCTCGTGTTTGTAATTTGTAAGTCATTATTCATCACCATGTCTTGTTCAATATCACATCACACAACAACAAAGTGCAGCATCCTCTCATGGTTAGAGTCTATCCTCAATATTTATCACCCACACCGGACCCATGTTATCACGTCCTCTTTAAGTGATGAATGTGGGCCAGTTCTGTTTGACTGAAGGCTAATTTGACCGTACCCTTTACACACACTGTGGAGAAAGGCTACCATGCTGCAGATATGTTTTGTGCTGCCATTCAGCTGAGCAGCAAAGCTGCAAAACCAAGCAAAAAGCATCAGAATACAAAAAAAGTGTTATTGATATGTTAAGCTATTTGGATATTTTTACTGAAAGACCATTAACTAACCATTGACATTTGACTGGCTGTAAAGTGTTTTGAGCATCATCAGTTTCACAGCCAACAAGCGCCCTAGTGTTAAAATTTACCATATAAACACCAAAGCCGTATCCAAAACCAAACTTTGGTGGATTCTCCATTATACAAACATTTTATTTCCTTATTTCTCTAAAGTTCACTCACAGCTCAATCAAGAACAGCTTCACGTAAAAAGTTTGTGCAAGACCGTTTGCTTTTCTCATCCTCTCTTTTTTAAGAGCTTCTCCTCATGAAAAGACAGTTGTATGTTTTGCCACTGACTTATTTTTTTTATCTGTTTACTCAAAGGATTTCTCCTCACCACTTCAACATGATTGTTGAACCACCAGACAGAGTACATAGAGCCCAACTGTGTATCCTTCTGTTTGAACACAAACAAATGAGGGGTCATTCTTCGGGTTGAGGATTTGTCGGAAGCCTTGTGAAGCACCACACGATTGAGAAAAAAAAAAGCAAGAAAAGAATTAGCGCACTATTATAGCCTCTATTTTGTTTCTCTGCTTTGTGATTTCATTTGAAAGAATTTTAAAGATTGAACACTGACTTGCATGCAAATATTAGTCAAAAGCTTTCCTGAGAATAATGACAGTGCCGGGGGCTCTTTTGAAAGCAATAGCGGTTGTTTATATCGTAATCAGTGAACAATAACAGTTAGTGGTGGAGAAATTGCACAAATTTAACATAAAAACACCCAGCAGGACTCCACAATTAACTGACACCATCCATTATTCTCTACCTGCCAACCCAATCCACAAAAGCCTGAATTAGCCCTAAAAATGACACTAACCTCCTGCCTCATGTTAGATTAACTGTTCTGCCTGGTCTAAACTGAGAAAAAACTGAAAATGCAGGAAAAAGACTTTAAATGAAGTATCCAGCACCAGTATTCTGTATTTGTACACAAAGAGGCTAATCAACATTTACTGATTTTGCTTAAATGCAACACTATGGGGTTCTAAGTTAAACTGCATTAGTGAGAAACGACTGTCACTGTAACCTTTAGCAGGCCAGTTGATGACCAGTGGATCGCTGCTCCTGTTGCCATAATCTTTCTGTTCATTTGCATTAAAAGTTAAATTCAAGTTTTTTTTTGTTTCGGGCCCATCATTACATCTTATAAGTTTAGATTCTCAGCTGGGGTTTTGTTTATTGGTGGTTTTAGTTCTTCTGCCTTATTGACAACCAGAGCTGACAAGCATGTAATTATGGTTCTCTCTTATTTATAGCCTCAGTAAGGCTCAGTAGTTTTTGTTTTGATCGTATCTAACTGTAGACTGAGGGTAAAGTCAATCCACTTTCAGTTTTGTTCTATTAAAAATCGCTGATCATTTATTTCATCACATATTTCCCCCGTTTATCTGCTGCCGACTTATATCACCTTATTGAATTAGTATCTTTAAATTGTCACAAAAGTAATTGGTACCTGCTGCTTGGCCGATTACTGATAAGTACTTAACTTCTAATGAACATCTTGCAGACTTCTGCCTTGTTTCAGTTTCAGACTTCCATTTCTCACCGTGCATTATCCCCACATGTAAGTGCTTGATACGTTTACTGAATTGCAAATTTAAGAGTAACTCTGCCTCTATATTTTAAAAAGAGGAAATGTAATGATTATGAAACTGAAATCAAAACTATGATACAAACACCCACAATCAATTTTTTGGATCTCTCACGATGACGATCAAATGCATTATGTAACATGGGAGGCATTGTGTTCCTGATTGTCCAGCATCAGTTAGACATGTCTTGTTACTGATTGGGTCTGACAGAGGTGGTGCAGTGCCAACAGATCCCTATAAACAGATATCAGAGCCAGAACAGTTACACTGCAGCATACAGCACATGGACATGGGTTTATTCTTGGTGCTTTGATGGGGATAAACAGGCACCCAAAACAGACACACACCATGCATTCAGGCTGCTGTGCAGGCATCATTCATCAAAACTTTAAAGGATGGCAATTACAAGAAGAGGGAGCATTTTTTTTTTTTGGAAAATTCATGTGAGTTTCAAAAGACGGTTCAGGAAAGCTTTACAGTAGGAACTAAAGCCAGAGCCTTCTCCTTAGCATCTCCTAGTCTCAGGTTTCATGCATGTTTATCCAGAATATTGTAAAAGCATTTTGTCAACACCTGACTGCTTGTCTGCGAGCTCATAGTCAGCAGACATGAGCTATTTTACTGTGTATTTTGTGCTTACACAACCAGTGCTTCATTAATACAACTGCAATACATGTATATTAAAAGTCAGATGGAGGATTGAGAGTAAGACAGCACCTAGAAGGCCATGACAGTGGTATTGTGAGGTTAAACACCCTCTGCTCTGCTCTGTGAGTGAACTGCTGAGATGTGTTGCTACTATGCAGTGTGAAACTGAAGGTAGCTCATTTTAATGCACTTGCAGTAAAGCTAAACAGATCTGCAAGGTGTTTACAAATGACTGACAATAAATAATCATATTTGCAAGTTTTGTAATAAATATAGTACTATGGATAAAATCTCATGGATTAACTAAAACTAAAACCAGTTTGTTCTCATCTGAGTATGAGCAGAGATGTGCTGAAGTGAAATGACAGATAGGAAACTGCTCTCTCTGCTGTATTCAGTTTTTATAAGGCCAGACCAACCAAGATCAAACTCTGGATGCGGCATGTTTGTGATTGCTCAAATTGTCAAGGACAAAAATGAAATACTTGTTGGGTGTTGGACAGTATGTTGGAGCAGCCGGTGCACTTGGTGGGGCACTGATTCCCCATGCATGCACATGCCAGGAGCTGTCGTGCTCTTTCCTACAAGGATAGGTACCAAAAATGAAATAAAAAAACGTATATATATGTTAACAAAATCTTAATCTGTAACTGAGCAGATGACAGCAGGGGTAGGGTGATTTGCATGAAAATCCCATTGGACACTTCCTAACCTTCTTTCCCAGCACACACTAACAGCACAGAGGGAGTGTACAGCGGGCATATCCTGTTAGGATTAGTAGGTCCCCAGGAGCCTTGGCAAGTCTCCAGGCAGTGATTGCCTCAGTTAGACAGTGGAATGAGTTACAGCTACTGCTGACCAGGGGCGACAGCAAAAATCACCACAACTGCAGCTGGACTGTCTCTTTTTGATGGCAACCACCGCAAACCCCTCATCACACGCGCACGCACACACAGATTTACAAACACGAACGTACTTTGCCCACACATCTCCCAGCCCTTAGCTGTTTAGACAGCAGGGCAGTGGGTCCAGAATCTTATTACTCTTAGAGGATGGCCGAGCAGCTGGCAGCCTCTCAAATTCATGAAATCTCAATAACTGTTGTTTTTTATTCCGTGACACAGGACAGCTATGACTCGCAGATCAGCTGTTGTTGAATATACAATAAGATTCTGGGTAAAGCAAAACCACAAAAACTGCATTGTTACTATTTTGTTGTATTGTATTTTGTCTTTTTCTATATTCTTCTGTTACCAGTTACAATTTTTCATTGCAGTTTGACTATTGTGTAGATAATTTCTCCAACAAACAAACTGTTCGTTATGTTCTGAAAACCTTTGGAAGCAGATTTGTGACATCAAGTTATCTGCATCTCCCAGATAGAGAAGTTATTTTCATTCAGTGGAGAAGTTAATCTGCAGTTTCCTATTAATCAAGCACGTCACTTTTATCAAGAGCTGTTGTGCCTGTCCCAGCAGTTTCCAAGTTATGAGCCGCAAGAAGATCATCATACGCTGTAAATCTTTTTGTTTGAGAAATATAATTCCTCTACTGCTTCACAAGTGAATGAGCTGCGATATTTGAAAACATAAACTCAACTTGAGAAAGTGAATTCAATAAACTCAAGCTACTTAGTCAGACTGTTTCGTCACTGGTAATTACAAAAAGATTCGCTTTTCTTTTGCACTCAGTTTAAAGAGTACGTTTCTCATTTGAAATGAAGATCTCACATGTACATGGTATTGTAATTTTGTCATATCATAGTTTCACTTCTTTAAAAAATGTATTGAATTTGTTGACTTAAGTATCAGCTGTTCATACTAATTTATCCTACCAACAAAGTCTGACTGACAGAGGATCAGATGGGCTGGCAAATTCTTCCTAGAAATATAAGTGCAGACAGGGTTTTTCCTGCAATAAAATTTATGAAGCGGCCACCCCCCCTCAAATTTCGCGCCGCCTCCAGCTCTTGTCAAATTCTGCGGGGTGTCTTCATGGAAAACATTTATTTTCTAACAAGCGTTGCATTGTGTTACATTAACACCAATGCCAATGTGGTAGCGCCGTAATGTAACAAGCAAAACGTACCAGGAAAGACACTGTCGCAGCAGCCACAGAGGAAGAGGAGAGCTGCAAGGTTGCTTTAGGAATCTCCTTAGATTAACAGCATCTGGTTACACAGCAGGAGTGTGTCTGGCAGGAACGCACCAATATTGTCATGCATTTCAGCAATGGATTGTTATGGGGCTGAAAGAAGTGATCTCTTTTACTTTCCTCAACAGTGATGTCAGGGGGGTCGTGGAGCACACCTGTACATCACGGCAGCAGGGTGAGAGGTTACACCATAAACCAAAAACAACATTTCCAGGGAGCAATAAAGCTAAGGTCCCTGCTCTGCACACATAAAGTGAAGAACCACAGCCTGAATGGATTGTCCTTTCACATGACATTTATAGTCGCATCACAAATTAATTTTTTGTTGCAGTTGTTTTACTGATTTAATTAGTTTGTGAAGTGAGGAAGTATCTCAAACTACAATAAAGTGCTGGTTAAAAAGCTCACTGTCATTTCACCTCATCTTCAAAACAACTTATGAGTTAAATTACTGGCAGATACTTCGAGGACTGTAATCAGGTCTTCATTGACTTGTAGGAGCTTGTTTTCTAAAACGACTATTAAATGCTTGTTATTTTTCTAGATATATTATGTTTTTTTGGTGATGTATTATTATTCTTGTTGTTAAATTAGCCATATTGATATGATGTGGCATGACAAGACCTCTTCAGCACAGTTCAAATAGAGTTTACTTATTTTAAAAACTTTTGTGTTAAAGCAACAACTTTATCAGTAATACCTGCCACTAGGCATGTGTGATGTGCGATGACAGTGTTGAATGCTGCAATGGCAATATGATCTGCGATACATAAGCAAATATTCAGCTGTGCATACACTTCCTGTGTCTTTCTGAAAACAACTCAACACATATGCCAGACCTGCAGTGGTGCTGTAACACAGCTACACAAATAAACCAAAAACGAAGAGGAGAGGAAAGCTTGCTCGCTGTAAACAAACTCCAAACATTAAAAGTCGACTAAACACGATAAGTCCTGCCAGAGCAAATATGTTGATAAATTTGCCTTTTTATCTGTACAAGGAGCTCAGACTGTGATTCTGCTTTGTTGTAGAGACATCTGGGTCGTATAGTACAAGACAGTAACATGGTTAGTCGAGATTAAGTGCATGTAAAAGAAAAATGACAAATTATTACTATAAAATAACCCCTGGAGTGCAGTCACTATCACATATTGGTGACAAAAAGTAATGTTTTCTCTTAAGGCTTTCTACATTGATACGATCAGTTCTGTGTTTTAGTGGACGATTTATTTTCTATCCAATGTTGCTTGCTGCTAGCAATAAGGCAGTGACAAGAAACGTCTGATGCTCTGTCTTCATTTTCAAAGGTTATATTTTCTACTTGTGGTACAAAACATGTTTGTCACACAGCTTAGAGGAGGGATGTATTTGTCATGTCATTGATAAGGCTGGAAACCTCTACAGTTGTTAAGGCATTCACATTCATTTCTTCCTGGCTCAACTCCAGGCATGCAGAGTTTTGCTTGAAAGTGAGATATGAACATTTACTCTTTATCTTTCTGATTAATTTGAAGCTCTTTTTAAACTAATGTATTGCCTTTAAAAGCAATTAAGCCCTTAATTTCTTTCAACGGAGAGGCCTATATAAACAAAGAGTGATCAATGTAAAAGCCTCATAATAGTTTATATTGTGCTTGATCCCAATCATCAGAATTTCCGTACGTTATTTGAGTGGGTTTTTAATTATTTAGTCTCCAATTCTGGCTGCGGTCTAGTTGCTACTTGGCCAGAAACATACAGCTAAAAATTGGTTTAAGCCTCTAATGACTAGTGTGATGAATCTCACAATCTCCACTTACTGTGTAGCTTGAAAGGCAGACAGCGAGGATTTAATTCTGTGAAGCCAAGAGAAAATTATTCTGAAACGATGTGCTGTGTGAAATGATGCATGGTGTTTTTAAGAAAGCTGTGCGCCCACTTTGGTTCGTTTTAGTGAGAAACAGTGATGGAGAGTTGTGTGTGACTGAGTGATGGGAGTGAATTTAAACTATTAGTAGTTTGCACAGTATTGATATGCCAAAGCTTAAAGAACTGCTTAACACCCTGCTTAGTAGTAGACATCCAGTCAGTCCAAAAAGAGCACTCTGACACGTTCTGTACTGTACACGTTCTGTAGGGCTCCAAACTATCACCTGTTTTTCATTATTCATCTTTCAAAAATTCAAAAATCAATAAAAACAGGATTACCACCTCACAATTATATGTCTCCACCTACCAAAATCTAGTCAGTTCAATTATTATTATTATTAAAATAATCATTAGTTGCAGCCCTACCAATTGGTATTCTGATAATTTTGATAATAATTGAATGATACCTGAATAGTAATGACACACTACATCAAAATTCATAGTCTCAAGTCACAACAAGATGTCAGTGTTTTCAGAAACTTGTTCAACTCGTAATCACAGCAAGAAAAACTGGGTTAGCAGACACACATAATTCAGTCCAATAAATTCATGACTAAAACAGCTTAGTATCAGGACAGCTTCCTCTCTCCTCACACTCCTCTGACCCCACACACATTTAAACACTGCGCTTCAATCCACACGCAGGTGAGTTGAATTTTGAAGGAATTATCAAAACAGACTGCACCACTGGGGTGCATAGAGAGCCTAGCAATCACTGAAACGTGCCGAGCTTGACAGACACCCAGTACGCCCAAGTTTGCGCTTGGATAGGTCTGAGATCGCTTTTCATTTCATTTCAACTTTATTTTTCTGGGAATGCCATCTCAGTAATGATACAGCCTCCCAGGTAGTCTGAGGTACATGTAAGAAAACTAGTGGAGAACCAATAAAAATAATTGGAAATATTTCAAAAAGCATGACAGCCCTGCTTATGCACACCTAATTCAGGTCCACTTCCCAAGTCTTGTGGATAACTTTGTTCTGTGGTAGGTCTAATTAGCAAATTTTAAATCATCAATATCAAAGACTGTACTTAATACAGCAACTTTTGACACAGGGATTTCCAGGAGGCTGCTAATTAACCTTAATTCATATTTGAAATCTCTCTGAAAGTCAGACTACAGAGTTTCTACTCCAACTCTCATGTCAGTGAAGAGAATATTTCAGGACAACAACGTGTGTAAAAAAAAAAACAAAAAAAAAAACCAAGCACTAATCCGCCTCTCAGTACTTTTTTGACTTCTCTGATGTGCCTGTGTCACTCTATCCCAAGGTCATTGTTTCCCACTGCATGTTAAGAATAATTTTGAAAATAAAAATAAAAATATAAACTGGCCATTGCAATTGCGTTCTTGTTTTTTCATGCACATCTGTGGCACACAGCTCCACAGACCTGCTTCTTCCGCCAATTCCCAGTTCTCTCTTGGGCTGTGTCTCTCCTATTGCCCCATTTGAAAGGTGAGGGAAGCCTGTAAGTGGAACGACATCGCCTCCGAGATGTGGAATGTGGATTATAGAAGAGAAACACACATTTCAGGAAACCTGACTTGTATCATCAAAACAGACGTGTCCTGTGATTTTCAGCCTCCTTTCATATTTAATAGAGACGGAAGGCAATATCTGACATTGCAATTATCCTACCACCCCCATCCCCACCCCACCTCATATTTCATGCTCATATTTCTCATGGTTAGGGTAGGGAAAGCTGAAGGCAAGAAACACAATGGATGCATCATGTGTGTGTATAGCAGCATTTTAGCGACATTTTCTATCACAAATAAATAACAGAGAAATCCAACATTCCAGTAACCTGCAAACTGTGAAACACATATGCTTGCTTCAGTTCAGCAGCATCAGCCACCATGCTTGCACAATGCAGGAAATGTGTGTGCACAAAAAGGGGAAAATGTAGTTTTTGTGTCAGAACTGATTCAGCCTTCATGAACATCAACAAATACCAAATGATACCCAACTCTACTGAGCTCTCAACTCCCTCACAATTCATTCCAGAGGAATAACACTACAAACTCTGACCTTAAAAATGGTATAAATCATCACCTCACAACAAAGATGAAATATGTATTACACCACCTTGGCACTGTGTTGTTCACTGTAAGGAATGTATTGTTCAGTACACAGGTGTGTTTTTTCATTGTGTCCACCCACTGTATATTTAAAGCCCAAGGGCAATCTGCCAATGTGATCTGTGTGTAGCATCCTAAACAAAATTGAAAAATTCACTAAAGAAAAAATACAAGAAAAGCAACCGACAAACAAGAGGACAAAACAAGCAGTGGTTTGAAATAAACTTGTCTGCAAGCAAAGGCCCATCCCAAATCCTCAGCGTGAACAGTGAATAGGCGACATCTGAACAGAAACCGCAACAGCAAGCACATCTTAATCTGCATGCTCAACACATAGCTTAACACACGCTGAACTGAGCCCACAATGAATGCAGGCTATTCTAATGTATGGTAATATGCAGGCAAACATGCGCCTAGCACTATTAAACTATGACACAAATTATTGTTTTTTGATCAGGATCTATTTATAGAGGATTTTCACAAGATACACAACAATAGTACATTGTGTCCGGTCTAATCCCATGCAACCATCTGCCTAGAACACCCAGTTACCTATATAGACACCCACCCACCAGACCTGCACCATGAAGTCAGTCATTTTCTGCCATTAGAAAAGAGAACGAACGTAATTATTAGGACTTATATTCTCAGTTTCTGTTTTTTGTATAGAGTCTCAGAACAGATCCTTGGAGAGCGAATCTCATAGTGTCTCTGGTTTGAGATGTTACAAAACCTCTTTTGATCCAATGACAACTCATAGACTGGAGAGAGTCTTTCCATCTGAACAGTGTGAGTTCCCTTGGCAACAAAGTGTTGAAGGCCAGCATGTTACACTTTCGATTGCTTAGATGTACACCCTGTGGTGCAACACCAAATAAAGCAATAAGAGGGGATGGAGCCAATGGCTCCTGCAGTACTTTACAGAGAGTATTGAAAATTGACTACAAGAGCTGACAGGTCCAGAACATATGTAATAGTCTTGATTGTATCGGTCACATATAGCAATAAACTCTGATGTTATTTTTGGCAAGTTGACCTTTGTAAAGTCAGCATACTGTCTTAAAAGCCCAGCCCTCGCTGGAACTGGAGGAAAGGTCACGGGATTCCCAGAGATCACCAATTACGAGTTATACTGTAAAGGTTTTTCTCAGGGGGGCGAGGGGGGGATCTGCTGTGTGAGCAGGTATGTTAATCTGTGAGGGTGTTACATGTGTATAAACTCATCTAACAGAAAAAAAAAAATCCACAAACAGACACACCCAGAAGTAACTTACCTGGTGGTGGTGGTATCTCCCACTCTGCTGTGAGTAAATTTCACACCATGCTATTTCACGTTTATCACGCAGAGTTGAGACTTTTCTCGTTTTAACAAGACCCTACCTACAAATTGGTGTTGTAACTGGATTATTGGCTTACATTTGTTAGGGCACAGAGAGTCAAAGAGAGACACGCGGCCCATTGTAGTCTTTGGGTCCTCTGTGAAAGGTGGCAGGTGGTGAACAACAGCTGGCTTCCCATGCTGCTTTGCTCTGGTCAGAAATGTCTTGATCCAAAAACTCCCAGCTGCCCCATCAGCCTGTCCAGCTAGTCTGCCTCCCCACCTCCCTCTCTCTCTCCGTTTGTCTGCTTTCCTAACATCAAAAATTTCTGCTTTTGTCTTTCTTTGACTCCTTTTAAGACTCTGATTCTTCTCACTTGCCATTTGTCCATATCTACTTTTCATACCCCCACCACCCTTTTCATCTTCCTCCTCTTATCCAAGCGGCTTCATCAGTTCGTAAACGCATCGGTCTGACTAGTCCTCAATAGTCAGACTAGTGAGGACTAGTCAGACCGATGCGTCTAGTCAGACCTACTGATGAAGCCGCTTGGATAAGAGGCGAAACGTCTTCATAGACAAATACAAGTCCAGTTGCTTTCGACTAAACTGTTGCCTAGAGATATGATGACCTGGATGAATGAGAACATTCACAGACATCCTTCCATTAAGCACAGGCGTACAGATAGTCCTGACGTAAAGCTTGAGGAAGAACAGAAACATTGACTGTGTGGATTTCGAGCTACGATTGACTAAAGAGTTTATTAAGTGGCGTGAACAGCACAGATTCAGTGGCGACCCCTCTGTTCACAGTTAAAATACCAGTGTCGTGACAGGGCAAAGTCAATAGATTCAAGTCCCTGGACTCAAATCACATCTCACGCTAGATACGACCACCTCCAAAGGCAAGCAAAATACCATCTGAATTCAAAAAATCTAATAGGCCTCAACAATTGTTGTAATGCCTCCAATCAGTCCAACTTGTTTGGACCTTATTGAAGTGCTTCCTGTTGACATATTCAGTTAATGTTCCTCACATCACAAAGAAGCCCATTCAGGTCAGCACAGATTGTGTGAGGGCCTGAATGAGATTGATCAGTTGCTCATTACACAGATCGGAGCTGTGTCTGGTGCTGTAGGTAGTGTTTCTGATGGGAGAGTGCTTTGGTCATTGGCAGTCTCGGCCCTTTTGTTGCCTCAGGCAGCATCATATGAAGACGTCCCTTCAAGGCATCCTCCAAGGCAATTTATAAGTGCATCTAATTCCCACCTTATTACAGTTACACAAATCACTTAAGATCTGGCTCTAGGTCCTTCAGCCAGCTGCATATAATATCACCTCACCTGTCTGATTGACCTCCCCTACAGTGGGTGCCTCTGAAAATACCCCCCCTTCTTCTTGCAGGGTCCCCAGTTGATGCAGAAATATGCTTATCTATTGGGGCAAAGCACAGAGGCCCTGGGCAGCTGCCATGACTGCACTCTGGATTTATTTTGAACTGAAGGATAAAAGCACTCAAACCTCTCAAATGATATTAAAAAAAAAAAAAAAAATCAAGATAATTTATGTATTCTAGACTTAATCACAAACCTGTTTCCAATGGCTGCAAAATAAACCAAGATCTAAAAATTTGATAATATGAAATTAATCACTGTACACAGAAATTGCTTATAACTTGTTCTATTAACTCGATGAGAAATGTTATCATATTTTGCAAGCGTTAATTTAAAAAAAGACATGTTGTCCCAATACATTATTCAAAACAAGCTGCAAATAAGTCTTCTCTAATCTTAAGTGTGATGCACCTTTATGATGCACTATACAGAGAGACCTGATCAGCAGGTTTGCTCAGACATGTTGACATATACAACAGGACCCTGCTCCGTCAGAAGGACTATAATTTGGGTCATGTTATGACCCTGCTCATAGAAAAATAGACCTGAATAAAAACCTCTACAGCAAACATGTTCAACTAAAGACTTACATAAAACTTAAAAAATACCAGATTTTAATAAGTTTAAATAACCTCAGATGGCACAAAAGAAACAGACTGTCCATGACCACATGTCACCTGGGTATAAAACCATCACTATGGTGGATCAAGGGTGAGATCTTTGTGTTGAACTGAACTGTTGGCTGGGAGTTGAATTGGTATTCATTCTTTGTGTCATTGAACAAAGCATGATAATTGGGTGGGTGATTGGTCACCTCATCTTATTTTATTAAGTTGGCATCTTGCCAGCTCTTAATACTTCAAATGAAAAGTTCAACATAACCAGGCTTTTATTGTCACTGTAATATGAATGTCTCCTTTCCAAATGAGAGTTGTTAGTATTTTCAGTAGCACTGACGGATGCTGGAGTTTAGATACTGAATACCACACTTTAAAATAAACACTAAATTGATAAATGTCAAACACGGAGCACCTTAGTCAGCTACCTCCAGTAACTGGAAGTGAAAGTTATTTCTAAACTCAGAAGATTCGGAGGAGGTTGTTTTCTTTAACCAGATTTGCACCACTACAAATGCCATGTTGGCTTCCTCAGTAAAAATTCATTTTATGTCTCTTTTACAGCTGTGTCTATGTTGTTGACTTGAATGTCCACCACCTCAGTTATTATTTTTCGTTTTACAGTTGTGAACAGGCTTTACTGGCAGTGTCAAACCAGGTCAGATGCAACCTGACAAGCCAATTAACATCTCTCAGTACCACAGCAATGAATCAAGCCAAGTTTATTTTCATGTTTTCACTCTGCTACTGCGAAACCCTCCAAGTGTCAAGGTCAGACACTACTACTTTGTGGTTAGTTTGTCCTCACAGAACCTCCAGTACAGAAAATGAATGTAATGACGGCCATGATGAGATGAATATCGACACTTGTTTTCATGCACCATTTAACCAAGAAATGATCCAGTCCATTAGCCAAAAAAGCCGTCAGACAATAAATGCCCTTTTATGACTCCTGCAATTCAATGTAAACATACACATGTCCCCGGTATCAGAGGTATTTAATTCCTTTGAAATCACATTCTTAATTGAGCTGAAATCTCTAGTGGATTTTTCCATTCAGATAATCAACGAGCAGAAATGCCTGAAACATCTGCTGGTGTCAGGCTCTCAAATTTGACGCATTTGTTTGTTGTGCATGATATGATACTAAACTGAGAATTTTTTGGTGGATGCTCTGAGACTCTGAAAACTGTGACAATGTATAAAAAAAGGCAAATCACCCAAAATACTATTGGACCCTCCAAGCTGTCCTCTCTGCATCAGAAGCCAGAGTGTGGTCAGCTGAGTGTCTGCGCCTTCAATTGCACCACTCATCGATTATAGAAGGTCGCCTCACTAATGAGCGAAGGTCAGCCCCTCTCTTCATCCATCACTGTCTTCCTCACCAGCCGTTCTTTCCTCTGAGTTTCCTTTCCTCTCTGCTCCCCTCCCATTGTCTGGCTCGCAGCAGAATGTGGCGAGAGGAGGACATGTCAATGTTATCACCATGCAACAGACGACAGCTTTGAGGGAGACCGTGACTTTCAGCTGCTGCCCCAGTGGCTAATTACCCTCACTCCACATGAGGAGGACCCCCAGTTGCCACTTTGCAAAACAAACCGCCAAGCTATGGGTGGCCATTTTACATGTTGGATCTTGTTTCAACTTTTTTTAAATGTTCAACATTACTAACACTGAGGAGCTCATTAGCAGTGGTTCACAGAGGATGCACCCATTTAGACCACATGGTCAAAAAGCCCACTAACATGAGTTGTGTGAATTTCTTTTTTTTTTTTTCTTTTTTTTTAATATACTCATTTATATATTTTTCCCCCATTAACAACATTTCAATAACGTCCCACATATCACAAAATACACTACACTTAATTTCATGGTAAGATGAGGCATATATCTTTTCCATTTCTATAATGTAACTGACTGATTTCTAATGAATCCTGCTGAAAATGCAATGGAATTAAAGAATAAAATGTTTCATAAACATGTATGTAAACAAATTACTTACACTTAATTTATTTTCTGATTAATCTTGATCAAGATTTATTCACCTTTTACAAGTAAAAATTACAAAAATAAAAGGTAATATGGATGATAATGTTATATTTTCTGCCTTCTGTGACAGTGAACTAAGTTGTAATCTATATAAATAGATAAAAAAAAAAAAAAAAACAATATAAAAAGTTTTACTAGAGCTCTACCAAAGAGCCAATTGGATTAAGTAAATATTTGTGTAGTTAAAACCTTCAGTTAATGAACTGGAGCATTGATTCCATTAACATTTAACAAGAACCAATACGTTTGATATTTACTGCACCAAAGCACAACCTGACCATATTATACCTGCAAGGGACTGCTGATCAATACCAATAACTCTCACTTGGTGTGACTTCACTTTCTGACCTGCGCTAAATTTTCAGAACAACAACAACAACAACAAAACCAACCTCTCTGCTCACTCACTGAAATATTAAACTGATGCTTTAGTGTTAGTGTCAATCACAATATATAAACAGACATTTTGCCAATTGTATAACTTATAGAACAGCGTCTCTCACATTGCTGTTCAAATAAAAATTGAATAGTTCATTATCATCAGAACAAAAGGCCTCAAAAGCCCATAAAACCGAAAGTCTGAGGACGTATAATTTCTTGATCTTATCTTATAGTTGATCTTATTGTTCATTTACTTCAGTCACAGAAAGGCTGTCATCAGTCCAGATCTGTTCACAGCTTGAAACTATCAATCGACAGCAGACGCACATAAACATGAATTGCATGAATCATGAGCCACTTCTCAGCTTTCTATAGACGTCTTTGTGCTATTTTCAGGCAGTTGCTTATTGAAATGGAAGAAAGGCTCTGGATCAACTGTATTTTAATCAATATGGAGGAGGGCAACAAATGACTTCGCCTTCAAGTTATGTAGCTGTAGAGTTTTATAGTTAACACCAGAGTTTTTCTGAGCCATTCAGTTATTTCTAACCCTGTACACCAAATGAACTTTTATGAATAAAGTCAAACATAAAGTTTACTCAGTCAAAAATGGGGAAAAGGCTGTAAAATCAATTGGTTGCTTACCCACTAAGAGAATGCAAATGTATATATTAGATACGGGAATCTATCAATATCAGGTTCCTTCTACAAAGTAGCACACTCGAGGCTCAATTATGCTTATTGCCATCTCAGTAGCAACTGCTGCCATTGCACCTGTGGTGTGCATGTATACATTTATAGATTGATAGTGACTTCTGTGCCACCTGCAATACAGTACTTGTGGTAAATCTGAATTCAGCAGATTCCCTGGTTGCCTCCCACGTCACCTTTTGTAACTACATGATACATAATTTGCGCAGCCGGTCTCTATAAACCTTAAAGAAGTAATCTGCCATTCTGGGAAAAACATGTAATTCCTTCCTGCTTTAGAGTTACATCTGTACGGCAGCAGCAGCAATCAACAAACACCACAACCTGAGAGATTTTTCATCATCACTGGCAACTTCAATCGTACCGATTTAAAGTCTGTGTTTCCAAAGTTCCAGCACCCTGCCTCGTTTGCAACAAGAAAATACCCTGGACCTTATTTACATTCAAGTTGTTGCTCACTCTGATCAGACTGCTCCACCGGCAGCTTTTCAGAAAATAAAATGTGGCAAACCAAGCAACTCTACAAATGTTTCTATGAAACAAAAGCGAATGTGTTTTGTAGAAAGTATAATACATGCCCATATTATGTTCAAATGCGACATATTTTCTCAATGAATGAACCTTTAACTTTATTTACAGCAGCGGCTGGTGCAAGGAGGAGGATGGGGTGGATGGTGGGCGTACAAAGTGCACAACAGAGAGTAGAGATTGTGGATTTGATTGAAAGTAAATACACGTGTGTGTGTCTGAGTGCCTGTAAACTTTTCCTATATTTAACCAGACCACAAACACAACCGAACACTGTGAGTCCCTTAACATAACCAAGGTTTAACAATGCTGTGGTCACTGCATGTGGATATTGTTCTGTTGGCTGAAAATATTATGTGTGAGCATTTACTGAAAGTCAGTATCAACGTATTTGTGATTTGTCACATATGTAATTAAGCATTTCTTCTTTTTTTTTTTATCTATAAGCACCGCAATGACGCTTCCTTTAAACATTTTAATGTTGCAGTTCAGTTTGTAAAGAAACAGAATTTCTAGGAGACGGTGTTGTGATGAGGGAGTTTTCCCCACGTTCTGCTAATGAAGCCTGAGTCCTCTACTTTACCCAGAAAAACAAACAAACCAGAAAAAAAAACATGAAAGCTGGAGCCATGGGAAGCTGTCAGCTGGTCAGACTGGGGTAAATGCAAAGAAAACTCTTAATAAGAACTAATGGTCTCTTTTACGCGCTCTCCCTTTCACAGTCACAGCTGACAGCGGCAGTAAAGATTAGATATGCCTTTTTCCACATGCTTGCAACCACAATGGTGTGCGAGTGTGGTGTTTCTCTATTGTTGCGTGCACATTGTTATGCTCCGTAGCGGTATGACGGAATCAGAGTTGTGCTGGAAAGGCGTCAAATCATATTTAACATTGTCTGTCTTTGTAAAGCTGGTGGGAGGATTACACACCGGCTTCTACATGCTACTGTCCTAAATAAACAGGACCACTCTTCTCTGCCATTGTGGGCAGAGGCCCAGAAAGTTCAGATACATCACCCACTTCGGCGCACTGACAATAAATTACGCTTTGCAGATGCTGGCTCCACTTCATGTCTTCACATGGCAATAATATGACACTATAAAGTCTACCTTGCAGGACCCCATAGCTGTTAGCAGCACCCTGGGTTGTGACTGGGTTTTTAAAATGAGCCAGTTAGCCGATGGCAATTCAGTTAGCTACTTAGGGCCCAGTAGCTGTTGGTGGTGATGGGAGGATGGCGGGGGGTATGCCTTCAGGGATCAAACACTGGAAAACTAGTGAAACTAAAACAATGATTACGTCATTACCTCTTTTCATGTTTGTAATAACAGGCAGGAGCTCTTTACCCTTCAAGCACTGTTCTACATAATTGGGAAAATCC
>OMNW01006389.1:2743-17655 GCA_900303245.1 Selene dorsalis | reverse complement strand
GCACTGAAACCTAATTTTCCAACAGAGTCAAGGACCTATGCTCTTTCTGGGACCCCAAACCATTATGAGTTGGACCACTCCTCTGCTTTAGTTGTCACAAACTGACCTTGGGTTGTAGAAACCAACAGATGCCAAACAGTATCCCATTTAAAGTCATTAGTTTTTATAAAAAAGAAACTGTTTAGAGTCCACTACAGGGTCTTCTAGAGCCGGTACACTTTATTATGGTATGTCCACCGCTCTGCTTTTCTCAACTAAATCAAAAATAATCAGCCGCACAACAGTAAAATGAGCTCACAGCAGACCGAGGGGCTTCAGACATCCTCCATCATTGTCATCACTTCATTGTTTTTTTTATCCATTCTATTATTTGATAAGGAATTTTAGTCACATCTCTTCTGTCAATACAGCCGATTTAAACAGGCGCATCCTTTTGACTGTTAATGAGTGAAGCTGGGAAAAAAACATGCTCCTTGCTTCAATGGGTTTATTGATGCAGTAAAGAGGCATATGAGAGCATTTTAAGGAGAGTTATCATTTGCTTTCCCTGCATTTATATATAAACTCAACTCTTCATGTCTAACTCCTCACCATTGCGACTGTTAGGGATCACTGAACAAGAGCACTTGTAGCATCTTCAAAATGTCAGCTTTGTAATTAGCAGGGCCATGATGACTTTTTTTTTTAACTTTATTCAGATGTTTTAACATCTGAATAAGATCTAAAAAAACAAAAATGAACAAAACAAAACTTGCATGACATTTACACCTGAATCAAAATAGTTGAGCTGATTAATTGATTTTGAATCCTCCTTTTTCATAGACAACTCAACTAATCTGTGTATAGAAATGTATAGAAATAGAATATGTATGGTGGTGAGACTATGTTTGAGATGCCTGGGAAATTTAAAAGTAGGCACATAGGGAAAGTTAAAATCAATCAATTTTTTTTTTTACTCTTTTCTAACATTACACAGAGCAAACCATTAAATTGGCTATTAAAGAACATAATCTGCAGATTAATCAGTAATATAAATCATTATTAGTGACAGTGCTACAATGTATCCTAGATATAAATTAACTGTGCGCAGCAGAATATCAACAAGGGGAGAAAGGGCTGAGAGTGTTTTCAGTGACGATGGAGAATGTGGGATGACGCCTCCACCTCAACTCACCCAAAGTATTAGAAACTGCTAAATCGTAAAACGGTCAAATTGTTTGTTTGTTTGTTTGAGCAATAAAACAAGAACTTAACTGCAATACTTTGGTAAGCTTTTTTAATTTACGCTTATATTCAAGTTACATCTGCATAATTAGGCTGTCTAATCATCTAGTGTTGTTGTGTTTCAATGACTGTGTGTGTATTACCATGGTTAGACTAAAAAACAGAGCAGCGCCATAAACAGCTGCAGCCATGTTTAATAAGGTTTTCCTCATTATGCTAAGAGCTGCTAGTGCTCAGCTAATATAATGCCATTTTAACTTCCAAATGTTTTGTTTTGTTTTATTTGGCTCAGTGGGAGGACGGCTGGAAGAGACTCTCTGGACTTCCACCTGTTATTGGGTATGATCGAGGCACATTGTTGTTGCTGCAACAGAGCCGTATTCTGCCATGAAGATGCACTTGAAAAGGAACGATAGCCCCCGTCTTTGCTTCATCCATCTGAATAGCCAAAAAGATAAAACAATGAGATATGCATAGAACCCAGCCTGCTGGTGATTTAATTTCTGTGCTGTGACTGAACATTTAACATCTCTATATTAAAAAAAAAAAAAAAAAAATCACTGAGACATGCCGATTCATTTGAGAGATGTGAGCGACATGTAAGAATACTTTGGTTCTGATCCATTTGTCAGATTCAGAGTTACCTCAAGCTTTCATCGTGTAGATAATGTACCTCATTAATTCTTGCTGGGGGACCTAAAGTATATTATACAAGTGTTTCATCTTCCCTTCCTTTCTGTCTTCCTGTCTTTCATTTACCTAATGTCATCGAATTCAGACTCAAGTCCTCCAGTAGTTTTAGTTCTCATACAAACTAAGGCTGTTTTCACATATAGTGGTGCACATTGAAGTGACTGATACATTGTGTTCACACATACTTTCTTCACTCTGGACCATAGACTGTAAAAATATAAAAAGACTAAATGCCACACTAAAAACAACGTGACAATGATCAGTGCTGTCATTGGTCAGTTTTTTTTTCTGGGGACCTGTTAAAGAGTGTCATGTTTCCATGGCAACCTCCCGGGAGAGAACAGCTGAAATGGAAAAGTAAATGAGAAAAACCTGTAAAAATGGAGATCTATATAATATTTATGAGGTAATGAACCTCCTCACGACTCCACGTTTGTCCACGATTGTGTGCTGTCACTTTTGAAATATTTGTTTTGATCAGTTTTGAGTCAGCGCAGCTGACTACGGTAGCCTGTGTAGCGCAAACTTGTGGAGTACACTAGGTAGTTAGGTCGGCCCAAGTTCCTGGCGCTTTCACTCCAGCAGCAGAGTTGGGAGTTCGCCATACCGAGACCACCTCCTCAGGTGGGTCTTGGTACGGCCCTTTTAGTGCACACATAACTGCTATTGCTGTGTTCACACTGAACCAAACGGACCGCACTCTGGCCCACACTTCAGCTGGGTCGACCTAACCAGTGTATGCGTGAAAACAGCCCAAGTTAAACCTATGTCAAAAAATCAGACATAACTAACTCTGATGATCATGCTGGGTGTGTGATATTTTCTGAAGTCGGCTTAATGTTGTGTGAAAGCAGCCGTCTAGATGCTAATGGATCAAGATAACTCAAGTGGACACCATTTAAATGCACATGTCGACTCAGATATTTGGTGGGCATCTAGGGAAAATGACACAAGGCAGGATACAGGAATACTAATATCATGGAGCTGATCGGCTGTTCTCCACGGCAGGAGAAATGGATGGGTTATAGTCTGGATGCTGTCATCAGCCTTCCTGATGTATAAGAGGTCACATGACATCTGTGTCATCAAAACCTACAGCTGAACATGACTCTGGTCTTTGAGGCACGGGAGAAGAGACATGAGAGCTAAACACAACCCAAAACAATAACCATTACCACTGTATCACTGCCGTGTGCCCATGTTCACAGTCTGATAACTAATATTTTACACCTAAAGGAGTCTCTTTACAGCTGGTTCTTAAGTGAACCATGTTTCTCCCAGACAAAATCTGTCAGAAACTGATTTTCATTAACAGCTGATATGAGATAATGGTCTGTTGATTAGATGCAACTTCACTGATTCCTACTGGGCCATTCAAGCAGCAGATATGAAGGAACACAGCAAGAAAATTAGACAATAAATCTCCAATCACCGACTTCCCTTTGTATGGCTCCACCGCTCACACTAGTTTCAGATCCCTGCTCTAAAAATATTCACCAGTTATCAGAAATGTTGTCATAATTTCTGAGGAAAGTTATGAGTAAAGTGTTTGGTGAGTTCACACTGACTTCAGTCTCATCAGTTTATCTCAGTCCAAGTGAACATTGTTACCAGAATGAAGAAGCTCCCTCATGGCGTTACAGAGACACAGCGTTCACGAGCATGAGCCAGACAGACAGAAAACCCAACAAACAATAAGCCTCTGGTTCTGGAGTTATAAAACATGCAGCACAACACAGCGCATGGGCATCAAAATGTACTCGGTGTACAATTTCTGTACCATTATGAAGAGCAGGAAAATGTGCTCAACTGAAGGGCACTTCACACAGCATGCTATAGAGCAGCATTAACAGCAGTGAAACCTACTGAATAAATCATTGAAATACCAGAGTCAGTGCAAAGAAAACAGAAAATTATTCATAAAGTCATATAAATGTAGAACAAATCAGATAAAGAAAACATTTGCTCAGATCAATCCTTCTTAAAGCTTTGTTTAAGAACATATAACACCATTTGTGTATATAACTGAGTACACAAAGGGGTGGGGGGGTTATCTGTTATTTGGTTTTACTTATGCCTTGTTTTGCTTGCTTTTATGGTGTGAAGCTACATTTAATTTGTATGAAAAGTGCTATATAAATTAAGCCTGATTGGCTGATTGATTGATATGTATCTGACCCTACATCAACTGAGATGAGAAAAAGAAGTTGAAGAAGTTATAAAGGCCCTTCATATGTCCACTCATATTCAGGGGCTTTGTAGGTATAGCATACATATAAATCCATATAGTGTGTTTGTGCTGCCTGACGTTGTATAAATGTGTTCAATTTTCAAAATGTGACATCTTCCATTTCAAACATGACACTTAATGTAATTTCACTCAGCCACATCACTGGGAACAGATTTGTTTACATGAAAACAGAATATGTCTGAGTTAATCACTCCCCACCAGCACAGACTAGGCAGTGACAATAATAAACTTTCACTTAAAATAATATCACACAGCCTGATTACTGTTATCATGTGAAATCTTTTACTGATTAGATGGACACCATCTGTCATGTTGCCATTCCTGCAATGCCATGAATACATTACCTTGGGAATCAAAACAGATGAACCCAAACCCAGCACTATACTACTACTTGACAAATAACCTATGCAGCAGATAATTAATAACTTACTTACTTACTAAAAATAATATGCTATGTCAGATGATGGATCAGATCATGGCAATCCCTATAGGAAACCAGAAGCAGTTTTTGGTGTGTGTGTGTGTGCGCGCGTGTGATATGCAGGATGCAAGATAGCAGTCCCAATTTCATCCTAATCCACAGTACAATCGGCTTCAAAATGATGAACCAACCCCTGGTGGAGAAATATGCAGGGAACAGAATCCATAATAATCAAAAATTAACATTCATATGTCCACCATGTACACAAACAGCATGAATGCATCATGATGCACCTGCCAAACGGCTCTAAACGAACTTAGCCACACCAAACTGGGCTCATGCACTGCAAGTGCCAATGCAAACACACACAAATACCAAAAAAAAGAAAGAGGCAGCATCCAAACAGTAATTAACAAACAGCAGACGCCAATATATTGACAAAAATGTGAAGAGCAATGCAACAGCTAGCAGTCTCAGCAGCAGCATCATAACAGCCCACATATAGGACTAAACACAGCCAAGAGGTCAACTGAAAACAGTCCGTGAAAGAAGCAATTACTTATCTTGTTGAAGAAAAGGAGTGATGCCTGGTGTCTCTGCAGAGAAGTCCGGGTCCAGAGGTGCTGAAGGCCGAACACGAAACTAAAGCTTCCGGCTTGAAAAGTGCCTTTGGCTGGAAGAACTGGAAGAAGCAGCAGCAGCAGCAGCAGATACATTTCCACAGTCCATAAATCCCTCCATAGTTTCCTTCCTAAAGTGACACGATGGAAATGAGTAACTTAAATGAAATGGAGATCGCTACACAAGCAGCGGCTGTAACGACGTTAACAGCAGAAAAGCCCCCAGTAGCTAGTCTGAGCTCGCTAGCTAGTGGAGTTAGCTGCAGATAAAGTGTCGATACATCGTTTTTGTTTTTGTTTGTTTTAAGTCGTAACAGTTACTTTGGAGTTTGGCTTCAACAAAAAATGTTCAGGAATTTAAAATACAGCTCGCAGTCACTTCTCCTAGTGGTGGAGTTAGTTTAGGACCGATGCCGAGAGATGTCAGGTGACAGGTGAAGCTCATTAAGTAGCTCCGCATTGGTCTTCAGCGGTTGCTATGATACGCCGCCATATTGGCCTGGGCAACACCGCTCTGTAAATACAGGGAAGAGATCAATCATTTTCAATTAGTAGTTTTCATAGTCAATGCTTTATGTTCTAGTTGGAGAAAAACAAAAGTTTTACCTATACTTTAGGTTGTAGTCTGATCACTGTTTTCACTGAGTGCAACAACTTTAAGGTTTATATGAAGTAACTATGTTGTGTATGTCTTTACAAAAATCATAAATATATATTTTTTTTTTAGGGAGGAAATATCTAAGTGGCAGCAATGATGAGAGCTGGTTGAATTCTCCTCCAAAACGCAGAAAATATTATGTGAAATGTGATAGGATCTGTCTTCACATTAAGATCTGTATGTACGACTATAATGCATTTAAACAAAGACTATACATAATAACAGACCAGTGTTGCACTTCCCTGTCTGCCTTGATTTTGTATTAGAATCCACAATAAAATACAGCAGTGAGGCATCATTACTATCTAATCATGTAAACAAGGGGATGTTACACTACCACTGTGATGTCACTACACCACAGTGACGTCTCTTTTTCTTTCTTTTCTTCTGTCTTTCTTTCCTGTTGTTGTGGTATATCTGCAAAATACAAAACATGTTGACATGGACAAAATGTTTGAACCAGAGCAACAGGAGTCATCTGAATTACAAAAAGTGTCAATCCGGCACTCAATGCCTGAGGTCTGGATTGACACTGATAACTGACTGTTGTCAGCACATTGATCCACTCTCACCTCCTCAGTGTCTGTCAGTAAGTGCAATATTTGTGCACGAGGTGAGCCTCCAGATAGTCCCCATGCACCCATCCAATGCTATCATACCTAAATCAGCTGTCTTGGTGAAGTAACCTCTGGGGAGACCCACTGCAATCATCTATTATGCCTTCACTCCAAACAGTGAGTTCATTCAGATATCGGTCAGGACATGTCCCTACTGTACATGTGCAAACTCATGCTCTTGTTTCCTTATTCTCTTTACGATAGGGAACACAAGATCTTCCCTGAAGAAAAGAAAGGAGTAAATGCAGTTTGCTACAACATTTAAAACAACTGAGCAACTGTTGTTGTTAAATGCCAACATCTTTATGGAGTAATTATTTTGCCTAGGTGTTGTTTGCATAAAGACTTGGAACAAGGGAAGGCCACAGCCCTGGAGATCACTAATTAACAGGACATATATTGTTTGTTTAATTCATACAAGGTATAAACAACAGATTGTTGCACATTACAAGACTGCCAACTGTCTCCTGGCTGCACCATTAGTCATACGAATTATAAAGATATGAGAATGGCTTTAAACCTGGCATCGTGGTAAGCACTAAATCATTTTTGTTCTCTGGCAGTGCAACCACTGTACAGTACGAGTTTGCTGTTATTACACAAGAGCAGTTACAGCACTGCGTCTTGCACCTTGTGATGCTAAAGCAGAGGCTGGAGATGGTCTGCAGCTCTCAGCCCACCACAGAGGGAGTGGGAGATGTTGCTTAAGATGGAGATCAGTTCAGTCCTCATCCTCCCCTCTGCTGCTGCCTCCAGGCTGTCCAGAGCTTTTTTACACCAGTTTGTTTATCCTGCCTCCCCCGCCGTGATGCTGCCTCCCCGGCACACGGCTGTACACAACAGTGGCTGGTACATACTGCAAAGAGAGGATTGAGAATGTCAGTCAAATGAAAGAAAGAAATATAAAATGGTGTTTTTAACCTAATTGATCAATGTGCTTTCCCAAAAGCGTCCAATTCTGTCTATCTGTCAAGTGAAAGAGGATTTTGAAGAAATGAGGCTGTGTAGAAATGCAGGAGGGGGGGGATCCTGATTATGGTAGGAGAACATGTGTGCACATGATGATGCACAGGTTATATTGATTGCTGAATTTGCAAGTGAGCAGTGTAAGATGTTCACTGGACCATACGTGCTGCTCTACAGATACATTACTCCAAAAACTCCCTGTGGATCCCAGACCAGCCGCAGCCATCTGACCTTTTAATCAAACTTTAACTCTATCTATTGTGCCACAAGTTGGCACTTTTCTTAATTTATGTGCATTATATAAATTTGACAAGTGCAAGAAATTCAGATGTGCTCTGTCACCACTCGCTGTTAATGATGAATTATTGACCGTCTGTACAAGAAGCTTTTGAAGTATAAAATTGGATGCATAATGAGAATTTGGTTCAGAGGCGGTTTCAGTTCCACTTCAGACTTACACGATTGCACGTTGAATATTGATTATGTAAAAGCCTTTTAAATGACATTAAAGACAAAATCAGTTTTACACTCATCAAACCTATCACTAACTTGTTTATGTCGTGATCATTTAAAGTTGATCTGCTCTATTTATTGTCCAGGGCATGTTTTCAGACGTGTTTCATACGACATAAACAGCAGCAGTGCAACTACTTGCTAATTTGTTTGATCAGTTGATCAATTGGTTTAAGAATTTTCTAGAAAAGGGTTTTTTTTTTTACAAAAGCATCACCAAAGTTACAAGGCGGAGATATCTTTAGAAGTGGGTCATGCATGTTAAATTATCAAACCATCTATGGGTTAAACATATTCTGTGTGAAGTGATTCACAATTTTACTCATTAGCTGGTACATCTATTTATCCCCAGCCCACTACTTTCCACCTCAAAGGACCACTCAGATAATAAGCCTGTAATTAAACCTGGCTGCAGTGGTTTTTGGTGTCCGCGGAGGGAAACAGAAATAGCAGCAGAACTAATACCAGCTTTATGTTGTGCAGAAAGAGCCGCAGATTAATATGGTTGGTTGTACTAAGAAGCAGTGACAGCCAGGCCTCACTAATGTCCCTCGATGTGGACCAAACTTTCTTTCTTTCTTTCTTTCTTTCTTTCTTTCTTTCTTTCTTTCTTTCTTTCTTTCTTTCTTTCTTTTCTAAGCATTGGCGAACATGAAAGAGCTGTCTGATGTTCTGACCTGTGAGTTTACCTTTTGTTCATCCTGAACCATGTGCTTATGTGCAGCGGGTGCTGCATTTCAGATACGCAGCTTTCAGTGAACTCGACCATGAAAAAGCACTGTACCGCTCCTATATCCCTGTCTATCCTGTGTCTGATTTGCTCTTCTTTTGATGTATATGTGTAACCTTTGTTGTCTCAGGAGCACTAGGTAAAAAACCTGCTTGCACCTTAGAAAAAAATTTTATTTGACAGCAACAGCACCAACAACTATTATATCTTCATAAATGTCTGTGTCATTATATTGAAACAGTTAACGTGGAACATAATGATAATCATTTCACAATAATGTAACTGCATTGTAAATTATTGTAATAGAGTACTGCATAGGTTGTATTACAGCAATTAACATTTACTGATGATATTGTAATCATGACTTTCATAAAGTGAATTACAATCAGCATCCTGTTGTGCAAGCATGAAATACATGAGACAGACTGACCATCATATTCACATTTGAGGTAACTTAATTCACTCTATTATTAAAATTTAGGAATAGAATTGGTGTTGTTTTCAAACTAAATGATTATTTCCATTAAAAAGGTTAGTTTATGAGGAAAAGCTGATCAAATGAATCAATAAAATATCCACCACAGGCATGGAAAAACAGAAGGACATTAACACAGGTCTGACAGATTTCCCAACTTATCCCCAAATGACTTGTCTTCTGAATATAAGCCTGTGTGGAGGTGAGCTGACCTATCCGTGCTCAGACCTGATGTGAGAGGGAAGTGTCTGTGGCCCTTCAGACCCAGTTAGACCTAATAGCCAATTAGTGGTTCAGAGAGAAGGTGAATGTCAGCTCATTGTTTTGATGAGTGTCACAGCAGCTGGATAATACAGTTTCTTAGCCTGAGGGAAAAACTCTCCAGTTAATGGTGTCTAATTGATTATGTTGCCGTCAATAAGGCACCAATAAAAACGTACTGTTACTGATCTCAAAAGATGTTTTTAACATGAAACATGAACTTGAGGCACTTTTTTTTTCTCCATCACACTTCTTGAGATCTATGAATTTCAATGACTCACTGACTTCAATCTAGGTTAGTTATTGTGTTGTGTAAATCCTGTACAGGTCGATGGTTTAAATTATAGCTTTTACTGCACAAAGACATATGAGAAGATCAATACGACTCTAATGTTGGTAAATATAAAGCCACAACCAGCAGCTGGTTAGCTTAGCTTAGCATGGAGAATGGAAGCAGCTGATTATCCCAATAAATCACATGTCCACTTGTGACAACATAGACTTAAAAATAGCACTTGCTTATTCATACAGTTATCTGATGAGCCAATCACGTGGAAGCACAGCAGTAACTATAGTGTTTTTACTCAGACTGGTGCAAAAAGGGGGAAAAAAGCTGCAGTTTTGTGGATGTAAACACCCTGTTGATAAGAGAGGTCAGAGGTGAATGGCTAGAGCAGTTGGAGCTGACAGGTCTGCTCAGGTAACACAGATAACCACTGTGGTGAGCAGAGCAGCACATCAGAATACACAACATGTTGAACAATCAGGTAAATGGGCCAGAGCAGAAATCTGAGACGGATGAAGAGTGGAAATAAGACAACAGGTCAGATGAATCTAGATTTCTACTGAGCGACGCAGATGGTGGAGTCAAACTTTGGCATCAAAAATGTGAATCTATGGACTCAACCGATCTCAGCAGTCCAAGGAGGTGGTGTGATGGTCTCTGTGTGTGACTGTTTTCTCGGCCCACACTGGGCCCTTTCATATCAATCAGTTGTGGTTCGAACGCTGCAGTCTATCTGTATGTTGTTGCTTCTTCATGGCCACACTCTACCGTCGTCTAATGAGTAATTTCAGCAGGATAACGCTCCGTGTCACAAAGTCAGAGTGACTTCAAACTGGTTTCATGAACATTACAGTCACTAGATCTGAATCAAACACCTCTGTGTGGATGTGGTGGATCAGGAGATCAGCAGCATGAATGTGCAGCTGATGAACCTGTACACATGATGAACCTCAAAGGAAAGTTTCCAGTACTGGCGCAGTCTACGCCTCAAAGAGCTGAAGCTGTTTCTAGAGCAAAGGGAGGCCCTAGCCCAGCACTGGTGTGGTGTTCCTAATAAAGCGCTCGGTGAGTGTGTAATCTGTTACCTAATTAGTAAAAACTTCAAAGGCCGGCTGCCTGTCTTTAACTTTGTTCAAAGTACGCTTCGTTTCCTTAACAGCCGTGCACCTGCATGCGAAGTGAGGGCAGAAGACCTGCCCTCAGTAAAATAACCCATTACCTCAAGACTCCATTAAAATGAGCTCAAATTATAAAATAATGGGTTAAAACAAAATAGTCAGAGTTTTTTTTTATGTCAAAGGAACAAAGCACTGATAACTGTAATTTACTTCTTTGCACCCGATGGTGAATCAGGCTGCTCTGGGGTCATTAGCTTAATAATAAATGTGTTTTTTTTTTTTGTTTTTTTTGCCACTACTCCAAATGGCACAGTGTGGCGGGGCTCGCCACCACTCTCAACAATGGCCGTTCAACAGAAGACGGAGCTGCATTTAGCCTTGTGAATCCCATTCAGTGCAAATAGAGGGACTTGGACACTGAGTGCTATTATCAGTCCCCAGATTGCCATCGCTCACCAAGGTAAAAGTCTGAATGGCTATTTTATTGCAAAAAAAAAATGATGAAGAGTAAAGAATTCAATATAAGACATTTTCAACAATTTAGTGAAATATCTTCCTGTGAAATCATCACAAAACCCCCAGCAAAGTTCAAAGTTAGTTTTATATAATCCCCATCCACACAAAGGGAGGGACAGGGTAATAAATTAAAGACTTCCATTAAATTGCTGTAATATTCAGAGAGAAGATTAATGGAGCTTTGATGATCATGGATAATACGACATTAACCGTTTTACTTTTGACATTTTCAGCACTGATGCTTGGATTCGACTGTGATAGCCATATATCTTAGACGGTGCTCAAACATATAGAAAATTCACACGACCCAGTAGACTGGTGCGGGCAGTAAATATGGCTTATTACATTATAATGGACTCCTTAAATCATTTCTTGCATTTAAAAATATCCCTCTTCACTAGGTTGAGACCTTTTAATCATATGCTAACACACTCAGCCAATGCAGGCCATTGAGATGGAGAGCCAGGCTCTTGCCTCTGCATGCCAACAAGCTTATTGTGAGTCAGGTTTGTAAAGTGAGCGAGTCCACGGGTGGTTGTTCCCTTAAAAGGACTTTTTGAATTCAAAGCATCCCAAAGTGTGGCTCTCAGTCTATATCCTATATGTACAGCATGGATGGTGATCAAGTGTGATCTTTCAGGGTCAATGAAAAGGAGCAGAACACAGCATGTAAAAACACACAAGGGAATCAGTCGCTTACTGGGTTTCGTGTCTCTGACACACTTTCTATTACACTTTCAGAGTCTTTTTTTTTCTTTTTCGCCTGAATAAAGCTTTTATATGGATGTGGGACATGTTTAATGGCTGCACAATTGATTTATGTATTAGATAGAACTGACATGGGGATAGCTTCACAATAGCACAGTATATTATAATGTAATGTGACCATGGCTGTGAATCAGACTGGAGAAATTAATGGATTTCAGCCTTTTCCCTTCAAAGGATGTTCTCATATGCAGCCTGTACGTGGTTATCAATAAGGTCACATCCCTTTTAACACAGACTTCACAGTGCTTAAAGGTCCTATATTCTGTAAAGGCAGACTTCAGTGCCTTTTTCTTTTGATTATCCAGCTTCTATATTAATGTTGTGAGAGTATCAAAGCCTCAGTCCACAGAGACGTGCACAAAGCCTGTATTGAAGAACCGAGCCCAAAAAAAGGGCCATTAGGACTTATATAACTTTGTGATGTCACAACACACTGCTCTCAGTTATGCCCCAAGCCCCGCCCATCTGGACCCATAATCCAATCATACAGGATTTAGTCTCTTTGAGCATTTTGTCTGAAATCTATTACATTTCTATCTAATCATTCAGAAATAAAACAGTCAGCCAATCAGAACAGAGCCTCAACGCCTCTCCTTCTCTGATTGGCTGACTGACCTGTTGTTACCAGAGATGCAGAGAGAGGTCATGAGCAAGGAGATGGAAAACTACACTGAAATGTTTTTTTTGGTTCTTAAATCCATAAACGTATCTTTTTTATGGATCAACACTTCAAATAAAACAAAACAAAGGTGTAAAATATGAATCCTTTAAAAGAACAAGTCAACATCAAGATGAGAGGAACAACAGCTTTATAAGCTAAATATAACCTTATAGAAACAAGGGGAAACAGCTTATCTGGCCATCCAGCATCTCTGGAGCTCATACCTAAATGCTAAATGCTAAGCTAATACCAACAATATCTAACCTTATAGCTCACTAGCCTAGCTCAGAAATAGCTTAGCATAAACTTTAGTCTATTTCTGTGTTTATTTACCTCTCCTAACAGATCTCGGACCTTTACTCCGCTCTGTCCCCACTCTGTGGTTCCTTCTGCCACCACCATGAGTGACAAGAGTATCATTACTGCAGGAGGAAACAGGTTCAACTGAGTCTCTTCTCTGAGGAGCAGGAAGACACAGATCTGTTTGTGAGCCCAGGCTGGAAAGGTCGATAGATAGATAGATAGATAGATAGATAGATAGATAGATAGATAGATAGATAGATAGATAGATAGATAGATAGATAGATAGATAGATAGATAGATAGATAGATAGATAGATAGATAGATAGATAGATAGACAGATAGATAGATAGATAGACAGACAGACAGACAGACAGATAGACAGACAGACAAACAGACAGACAGACAGACAGACAGACAGACAGATAGACTTTAGAGCAGTAGAGTCGAGCAAAGAGCAGAAGAGAGGAAACACTTCCTCTCTGCCAAATACAACACAAAGTAACAGACACGCATAGTTTGAAAAACACTGTGGCTGCTGTGCTGATTTTGTCGTATTGATTTTTTTTTATCAAGGTGTCATGAGATTTTAAATTGTATTGATGTAGCGCAAAATGTTTTTACAGTGGCAATTGCCTGTTGGAAATTTGTTATTGGAGGGTGGGAGACGAGTTCACAGAGCCGAGAGGACGGAGGAATGTTTCTCCATTGTGTGAAGAAATGGGCTCTGACTCAACACAGGAAAATATCCTGCGATGGTGCAACAACACCTCGGCATCACAGCGTTCAGATGAAGCTGAGGTGAAGCAGTTAGATATTAGGAATCATGAAATATGATCATCCAGAGTGAAAACCTGTGGTATAATTAGAGAGCGGCTGCTGATATTAGAGCACTGGCTCCCTTTATGAACCAGGTTAAATGTGAATGTTTTCCTCAGTCAGAAACAAAAGAAAGGATTGAAATCCGCTCCCCGGCCTCCTCTCAGCCCTCAAACCCTTCTCTGGATTTTCACCACAGCAAATTGCGGAGGAAAGCACCTGAGCAAGAGAGAGAGAGAGAGAGAGAGTGAGAGAGAGAGAGAGAGCGCAGCTTTTATTAATCTTTCTTTTTCTCAATTCTTTGACTCTGACAGCTTTTAACTGAATTGTCTGCTCAGGCCCCGTGTAGCCCCGTGGAGTCCAGACACAGGCTGGTGAACGCTGTGACATCTCCACTCCCCTCAGCCCTAGTGCTGCTGCCTTCATCCAATTTACCATGAAAGGAATCCAGACAGTCCCATAATATGACCCACAGCTGCCTCGATTGAACACGGTCGACAACCCTGCGCCTGGGCTTTACACACATAACCGGCCGGCTATCTACAGAGGACCATTGGCTGCCTGCTCCCCCTTGATAAGGTCCATTGCCCAGGGAAAGAGTGGACAGGTCTGTGTTTGGTGGTGGTATTTAATAGTGAAGAGTGCCCCCTGCTGCCCATGAAGGAGAACCACACCTCCAGAGCCAAGTCAGCAGTAAACACAACGCCTCTCTCTCTCTCTCTCTGTCTCTAATCACAGGGTGGTTTCACTGTCAGACTCAGATTACAGACGTGTTTTCCACTGTGATTTCATGCAGCCGCCTTGCTCGGGGTATTTTCCTGTTGTTTTGTTTCCATCCTCGTGTCAGTCACAGTTATCTTCCTAATGCAGGCGACTGCAGTGAGGATATTTTCCTCTTCAGATACTTTATCACAATGAAAACATGATTTGTCATTGTTAGCGCTCTACCTCTATTTGTCTGGAGGCAAAAATGAGAAAAAAAAGAAGATGTTTTAGTGTCACCCACCCCCCCTTG